>JABCKH010000489.1:0-13897 GCA_018851285.1 Lyophyllum semitale | reverse complement strand
CCGTTTTGAGACTGGCGCCGGGCGTCTCGGTTCCTCATCACCGCATCTGATTTACGATCATCCACAGTGACATCGTCGTCCGAGTCTCGTCTTAACCCACTTCGTTATATTAATTCCTTTCGTTATCGTGGACTATTCCTTTGACCCACTTCTATAGTCTTTCTCTTATTGCTTTTACTCTATGAACGTTGCTTGTAGTCCTCGTAGATTCAACTCATTGTCCAATTATCTTTCGATCTTATCTTCCAGATCTTGGGTTCGGCGGGTTCATTACATTATGGAGTCAGTCACGTGGCAGCCTAGTGATAGCGATCGGCAGTGACTCGGTTTGATTAGGCCTCAGCGCTCAGCCTCTACTAGCATCATTATTGCCACTACGCCCTGCAGTCTTCCGAATATCTGCGCGATATTGGCCCGTTCAACACGATGTCCGACTTATGGCTGCCCCTACCCGACCCCTTCTCCTGGGAGCAGACCATGGAAACGACTCGAATCTCCCTAGATGCCCGCATCGCCAGCGTTCACGATGCGCTTACAAACATGGTCGACATCGGCACATTGCACCCCCTTCCCATCCCTCCCTCTGAGTCAATCTCCGAGCAGTGGCGAGATCGCAAGGCACAACACATTGCCGTATATCACGAACAGCACCTGCTAAAACAAGCCGGAGACGTGGCACGCCTGAAGGAAGCGCTTGAACAGGAGGCTATCCCACTTACAGGAAGCCTAGAAGTCGAATGCAAGCAAGTCCTTGAGACACATTTGGCCAAATATCACGCCGGCGTCGCTGCATCGATCGATGAAACGTTGGCGCCTCTCAAGGCGGCGATCGAACGCAAGATTAGGGAATTTAGAGAATACACAGCAGCTGCCAACGACTGCATCATGATAGCCCGGCGAGGGACGCCTCGATTGAAGTCGATTAACTTACCGGAGGGTGTCACGGAGACCGACAGTGCCGATGCGCTGATAAGAGTCGCCACTCAGGCTCTTAGGCTGGCAGAGGTTAAAATTGCCTCATCCAAGTCTAGAAAAGGTTCGGCTATCCGCCCATTTTGAAGACATTGTGCTGATTGTATCACAGGTGGGAACGACTCGCCCTCAACTGGGTCCGCAAAACTCGCTTCCGATCCCGACCAAGTCCAATCACAGGAAGCCCCTCCCGAGACGTCCTTCGCGGAGGGTGTGCCGTTTGATATGTAGGTCTATTGGCTTAGATCAATGCCAGACTGGTAGAATATCACGTTGACGACCGCATCACCCAGAACAATAAGATTCATCTGTCCGATGTGTCGCGGTAAATCATGGATAACGATCAAGCTTAAGAGTTCTGGGACAAGGTACGCCTTCTGATCTCTTTGAGCTGTCCCTCAAAGATGACCAGCGGTAGCACCGATGCCATCCCTTGGCAAGCCACGCCCGCAAGCTTATCACCACTCATAACAAATCCCCCATCCCCATTGCACATGGAGTCCCATGACTCCATCTCCCGCGGACGAAGCCATGCGCTTACACGAGACTCAGCGACGGTCGACTCGCCAGGAGCAACTAAGAGGGCTGACACATGGCATGCTCAGGCTCCACTCGGCTCCAGCGGTTCGAAGAGCGAGGATCGGTCTCCAAGGCCACTCGCTCAGGCCATGACGTTTTCGGGATTCAAGGCTATGTTCACCCGTAGCTCTTCGAAGGATGCCAGACGACGGGTCCCGGTAAGCCCTCTTAGTGGCAGCAGTGTCACTTCGTCCCCACAGCTGGGACTAGGGTCACCATTCAAGTCACCTAGTCGTAGCGCGTCTGCATTGGATGTTCTAGAGCATCCCTCGTCGCCACTCCTGTCGCCACTCCTGTCGGTACCATCCCCCAGGAGTCCGTCGTCATCCCGAGAACGCCAAGACGATCAAGAGACAGGGACCGCCGCCCCGCCCGATGTGTTCGTCCTAATTTATTTTAATTTTAAACACCTGGTCAGCTCACACAGAAAATAATTCATAGGGAAGCGTCGGTCCCTGCTTCCGTCATAAAATGTGGCTTATGCGATTACCAACTGGATCCGTTTTATCTTGTAGGTGAAGCCAACGCGGGAATTACCCGAGCGGAACGGCAGCCTACGCACGATGGTAAGCTTTTTTGGACGTTTACGGCAGGTTTACCTTCAAGAACTCACGATAAATTTTTTGAGCAGCATGATAAGCTGTCGCAGTTTCCTGGACTCCGATCCATCTCATGAATATTTTTTACAGTGTTTTTTTTGCGAATATGCCGTTGATTACGAACACGTTGTACTAGTACGATGCCCGTGGTATACTATTGAGCCCTTGTTGACCTTCCGATACGTGATCTTTTCGAGTCACATCATGATTCAAATCAGTATACTGCTTGATCGCTTGTAGGAGCCTGAGGTTTCGGAATGTAATGAGATTAGATGATGAAAAAATTGTGATAAGGTGATGTTTTTCCTAGTAATTTGGATGGGCGGACGCCAACTTGAACTTCGAAGTCACCCACTGAAAGCCACCGCTCTCTCATCTTGGAGCTCAAATAGGCAGTCGATCTTTCAAATCAGGAGATTGTGAGTGAGTCACACCACGCCCCTTTTTTTAGGAGTCTCGTTACATTCCGAAAGCGCTGTAAGGTTCTTTTACTTTTTTTAGACACTTCGAGCCAACATCATAAGCAGTGCGTGCATTTCTTTCAACATACCTCTTGCATACGCTAACATGCTAGGCTACAAATAGTATCACGGTGATCGGCGAATTCCTACCTTTAGTAAATGTAGGCGGCCCTAGTACTGCATAGCCCGCGCCCTCTGGCAGCAACCTTCTTGCTCCCAGCAGGGCTGCTAGGTTCTCTCCCATTGCCGTCACCGCGTGTCGTCTCCAAATTTGACACCACCGTCTGTCAAAGCGGCGCTTCATACTACGTTCATGGGCACGATGCTCGTGGGCATGGTCGTCGAGGTGTGAGTGGCGGTCTCGCCCGACTGACTCAGAGGTATACTCGACGTTAAGTTCGTGTTCGGCCGCTCAACTTGAAGGTTACCGCGCAGTCTCTAGTATGTTTTAAGCTTTGCTCCCTCTGTGAGTCTTGTAGACACGATCACTATGGTTCGTTTAATCTCTGGGCAGTTTCAAGTTTTCCCTATGCGCGTCCGAGTCCTCTATGATGTTCCCGGGCTTTCGGCGGCTCGACTCAAGGCTGGTGATCTCCGAATCCGAGTCTCAGAGGCATTGTCCCTTCTCGAGTCTTCTCGGACTGTTCAATCCTTCTAAAACTTGAACTAGGACATCCGTCCAATGCAAGGCCGTACAACTAGAAGTTCACCATATACCTCGCCCAGGATTCCGAAGGTTGAATGATGAACTTCAGATTTTTGCTCAAGAGCTTCAAACTAGTATACGGCGAGCCACCTGACGAGTCGGATACTCCGATTCGGCCCGGGAGGACGTCGATGGCTTGAGTCGTTACTTGCGCGGCGAAAATTGACCGTGGACACTGCCCTGCCGACCCGGCTAAGTAGTATCGGCACCATCATGATCACGATACGGCGAACAAACGAACCAGCTTTGCTTACTATATGCGGCTTTACTTTCCAGAGATTCTGAGCTCTCGTGCCAGTGCCTTTCTGCCTTGAAGCGATAGGCGATCGGATCTGCTGCATCCATCACGACGGTCATCGCCCGAGTCGGAAGTTCAACTTGAACAGTGAAGACGAGGACTCCGTCTAATTATCGATCGTCCATCAGAACACCGACAACTTGAATTGACTCAGTACGAACCTCGACGTCCAGTACCTAGTATGAGCCCTCCTGAGGAACAAGGATCCCGTGCTATCAGCAATCTGCGGTGTGTATATTACCACCTTGTAGTCACATCAAGTACTATGCTAATCATATGACGCCTTACTTCTAGAACACTCGTTCAAGCTGCTGTAGAGTACGAAAATCTCTTCGTAAAAAATATCACGGACCTCGAAGACTTCGTCCTCAGACCTTTGAAGTCCGCTAACGATGGCGCCGGAGTCAGAGTCTACGCGGCCTACGACCCATTGTTAGGTCTCAGACACTCTTCAACAATAAGGCGCGACGCCCTGTCCGCGTGCTTACGAAGCGAAGACTCCGGACTCGTACGGGAAGTGGGCAGGATGTTGATAACTGCGAAAACCGCCATCGCTACACCTTTCCTTTCCTTTTTTCGCGAGATCCCAAACTATCTCAACAAACTTGCAAAGAATGTAACTTCGGACCCGCAACTGGATTACATCAAGGTTCGATTACTATGATGTTTTCTCTCATTTTGGCTATGAATTCTGACTGGCATGTATATCTCGTTTTCTTAGGGACAGCTGGAGGTACTTGGGGCCACATCCCAGGAGATCCCATTACTCCACTGGCCTGTCAAACATCTCGAACGCTATCTCCCATGGCTACGCAACGTAAAAAATCTCATGTCCGGTGGTAAAGCGGTTCTGACCGAGGCGTCATACGTTACCTGGTCGATCGATTCGATAGAGAACGCCCGACTCTTATATCAACTAGTATTATATCAGTTGGGTCACGAGAAGCTTGCTGACAAGCTAGTGTGGTCAACGCTGGTGACCGATCGAGTCAAGGACTCCCTCGGCACACGCGAGTCCAATCTCCAAAAGTGAGCATACAATTCCTCCATCTACTAGGTCTGGGCACTGATTTCAAGCCGTTCAGTGTGATATATGAACTAATCAAAACCGAGATCGACTTTGTCGCCGATCTCAGACTGATCCAAAAGGTAGGGAATCATCGTGCTCAGAGGGATCTCGTTAAAATCTCAAGCAACAGTTATTTATAAATGCTTTACAAACCGGCGATATTATCCCGCGCGACCGGCTTGATCAGTTCATCGACGTCGTTTTCTTCAAGACGGGTAGCATCGAACGGCGTCACTCGAGGATGCTTGAACAGCTCCTGAAAGTACAGCGCGATCAGCACCCAAGGGTGTCAAATTTCGTACCCTCACTTTTAGCAGGCGCGGCCACGATTGCAAACATCTACGAGGCCTATGCGATAAACTACCCCCTAGCCATGGCGAAACTCACCAAGGAGCTCACCGAGAATAAAAAGTTCCTGGCGCTCGTGGAGGTACGGGACATCCACTCGTTCTCGCTGGTTTGAATCCTGGAATGATGCGATGTATTTAGCGAGCTAGGAAGGATCCCGCGGCACAGAGGCAAGATATAAAACATTTCGTGTATCGGCCAATCCCCAGGATTGGTCGATATCTCGTTCTGTTTAACGAGATGTTAAAATGGACTTATCCCGAAAGTAAGGCATTTGACGACATTTCAGACATGGTCAAGGCCTTCAGAGCAATTGTCTCCGCTTGTGATGCAGGCGTTGCTTCCACCACTGCCATGCTCAAGCGGAAGGAGTACCACTCCACCCTCGTCTTCGAGGGTAATGAAGTCACTGGGGTACGTGGCATGGAACAAGGCTGTTATGAAACTCCTTTGGCTAGTCGTTGACCATTCCAAATAGGACGTTCATAGGTTGGACCTTTTAGACAAGAACAGGTCTCTGCTGCATTCCGGCGTCTTTCTTCGCTCCCCTCGAGCAAACGGGACCAAGCTCATTGGTCTCCTCTTTGACAACTACTGTCGGTCTCAAACTAGATTTCGTCTCTTCCAAGTACTGATCTAGTACTGCAGTCGTACTCACAGGCCTGGTGGACAAAGAAACACGACTTTGTCGTGTTGAAACACAGGCATGCTCTTTTTCCTCCGGCTACACTAGTACACTTACTATACCTCATGTAGCCCGCATGCTTGGCCCTTGGGCTGAACGTTGACATTGGCGGATCCCCAATACAGAGGGGGGCCAAAACATACTACCCACTTGTATTTCAAGGCGGCCGGAACGGTGCGGCGCCTTATACTGTATACACTGCGAGTAACGGCGTTCGCGAACAGTGGGTGTCGAAGATAGAGGGAGCGCTCGAGCACCAACAGGTCGTTCAAGAAAACACCAAGGGGTTCAACGCCCATGAGGTCATGAGAAGTCAGTTAAAGCCAGGCCTGGCATTAACAGAGGTTTTATGTATTATTTCGTTCGGTGAGTATGTTCGCTTATTCCAATTGATCAACGACTGATATTATTGATCTCAAAATTTCACAGTAACGCCTAGCGGCCGCTGTCTTATGGCGTTCGGGACGCGGGAAGGGGTCTGGTTGGCCGACGAAATGGACCTTCAATGTAAGCATTGATACTGCTCTATGGGATATCCTGCTGATGTGCACATACCAGCGGTCCACAGAGTTCTGGCGATGCAGAAGGTGACAGAGCTCGCTGTTCTGGAAGAATGTTGCATATTATTAATTTGCTCGGACGGGGTGAATCAACTGACCTCTTTCGTACTGCATTTGACTAAGCATTAGTTTCGCAGAACATCTTCGCCGCGCATGTGGACAGGCTTCTGGCTGGCGCCCCATCTGGTTCCCGTGATGTAGATGTTGAACGCCTCAATCATCAGGAAGGCGAAGTCAATATCTTCCGTATAGGTCAGCTAAACCAGCAGGTGATGCTGGTGTATGCTCACAGGTTCGATGTGAGTTATGCAACCAGCTGCCTTGATTATATCCTCTGAACACCTTTCACTCAGCTGGAAACGTGGATCTCAATGCTAGAATTCAATCCGGGTTCGGACCTCATCGCCGCCGATCCTTCCAAAATCTACGATGCGTCGACTTTGTTCATTCGCACAATAAAATTCCCAATTGGCACGATGCATTGTGTTGATATGACAATAGCGGATGACCAACTGGTCATCACTTGTCGTGATTCCTTTGTTATCGCAAAATTTGACTTCTTGACCCTAGAGTAAGTTTGAATCATCCAGGCCTGAGCTTTTGCCAGTTTGTCGCTTACCATGACGTTACTACAACCTTTCAGATTCAGATTCGCTAGTGTACCTCGGGATTGTGGCACTCTTTTTGTCCGATATGAACCCAGAACTGCCATGGGCGCAATCAGAGTGAGCGCACATGAGTATCTATTATGTTTCTCAGGCATGCACAGGGAATTATTCGTCAAAAAATTGATACTGATAACAACGATGTACAGGATACGGCATCTACGTCGATCGGGATGGAAATCGAAGCCCTAGACGCCCGATCCTAGAGTGGGAGGGCCGTGCAAAACTGATCCGTTTTTTCCGCAACAATCTCCTTGTTTTTGCCGCCGGTTTTCTTCAGATACACAATATTATCACAGGAACAAGGCGACAAATTATACGTGGCCATTATCGCTGCCCCTGGCACGGATCAAACTTGGTAATTCCGAATTCAAAACTTGGGAGGGACGCAGTGGAGGATGCCCGACTTCACGTCATTTCCATGGGTGACTCGGAGAAGGGCTCCAACAACGGCCCCTCGGATGTCACCTTGGTGGAGCTTCTCCCAACCATACAGCGACTCTGAACCCAGGACTCGGAGGCCTTAAACCATAGTAAACCTTTTTTCATGTTCACTTGTATGCTACTAGTACTGCGATCCATTCCCTGTGCATTTTCTTCCATCAGTCCTTAGTCACCTTAGTTCTCGTCAGTAACTTTTCGCCCCCAACTTTTACCACGAGGAGTCGACTGAAGGTCGGCGACGGTGGCGTTGATACTTGGTTGATACCGTCCGACGAGCCGTCGCGGTTTACTCCAAGCTGGGAATGTTAAACTCCAGCTCGTGGGAAAGCTGCCACCACTGAACTGCCAAGTTCAACTTGGCAACCTGGGTTTATTCCAGCCTCGCGCCTACTACTACTATTGATTTCACAGTGCTGGCCAGAATTCCCAACGGCGCCACGGTCGCCGAGCCTGGTGCAGCCGTTTGCCATCAATACGCCTTCAATTGCCAGACGCGGATCTGCGTCCAAGCCCGTGCCACGTAGTATTCGCTTCAAACTTCTAACACGATGCGAGTCCTCAGCGCTGATTCTACTTCAAGCTCCACGGCCAGAACTCTACTAGTCACCTCTTGCGAGTAATACCTTCGGTAGCTCGTGTAGCTGGTCGCAAAGACAGCTACTAGCTCATACCGGAACCGCTAGGTCAAAGCCGCTCTTGCCTGTGGAATTTCGCTCAGATATCATCGACGTCCGTTCAACACCGGCTCATCGCTCCCGCCCCGTTCTTTGGTACGCTCGCTGCGCATCGTTTGATGCCCTGGCTCACCTTCGCTAGCAATGGCCCGTTCAACAATTGATCCTCCCACGATGGCAGAAATCAATGCAAATTATTTTTATTTTTATTTTTTACAAGCGACACGAGCTGGATGGCGAACGTAGGTCGTTGGACTTCCGATAATCCCTTTTCCTATTAAGCTCTATTCCAAATAGAAACTCAAGCATTCGATGGATCGGTAGGAGCCGTAATCGACGAAGGGCGATTCATCGTTACCTCTCCAAATATGTCAAGGATCTGGTATCCTCCCCTAGGTGGCGATCCTCCGCTATACCTTCGTTCTAACCTCCGTTACGGGGACGATGACCCAATGCAGTGGCCACAGCTCTTGCTACCAACGTCCTCCCATCTACCCCTCATTTCGTACACGCCTGTTGATCAGAACGATCCGTTATGCATTCTGTGGACCCTCCCAACTAAGGATTATTTCGTACAAGAAGGACCCCTGCTGCAAGGCCTTGGTCGTCTCGAACATTCCTACGTTGCCCGCCTTCGTGCGCCATGCGAGGCCCTTGTACAACGTGCGGCCGCTGAGCAGTACCAGCCGGAGGAATACTCCCAAATTCTGGCTAGCACCATCACCAGTTTCCTTGACCGGCTCTCCCGCCTTCCCGCACCTTTTCGCACACAGCAGCTTCTTGCCAGAGAGGCGCAGCGAATGGCCCTGGAGTTAACGGCGCTGCTCGACTTTGTGGAGATCTACCGGCCACGGCTGCTACACGGTTTCGTCGGCGCCAAAAATCGACCCCGTACCTCTGCGCGTCGCCGGTGCATTCGCCGCTAGCATGAAGACGTGCGAGGATCTGTTCCGCGCAAGCCTTTCAGTATGTTTAGTACGTCCCTCGGTCAGTCGAAACGGCGAAGCCTGATGATCGGCGCTCTGTATTTCTGAAGCAAGATCGGATATATAAACCACGGTAGCACTATGCGCGTCAACTATACAACATACGGCGTTCGGCGCGGCGAGGACGCCGTCCATGTCAACACTTCCCACCGTAACGCCATGGTCCTCAACCCCTCTATCAAAGATGGCGAAAACGAGCATCCTTTCTGGTACGCACGGGTGCTCGGTACCTTTCACGGCAACGTTTCGTATCTTGGTGACGGAAATACCGACCTCAACCCTCGGCGAATCGAGTTCTTATGGGCGAGGTGGTACACTTTCGAAGAGAGTTCACCGTCGGGCTGGAGAGCGAAAAACGCTCGATCGTGTTAGTTTCCAGCATCCAAGGCGCGGCGAATCTTTTGGGTTTTTAGTTCCTGCTGATGTTCTCCGAGCATCGCATGTTATGCCGTGCTTCTCGAGAGCAAAATTTCACCTTGACCGGTATTTCTGGCTGGGCTGAGGACTCAGAAGACTGGCGATTGTATTATATCAATTGGTGCGTCGCGTTCAATAGCTACGTTTGCTCTAGGTAATTTATTCCGCGGACAGCTTCGTTGACCGCGATATGTTGATGCGCTATCACTGGGGGCTCGCCGTTGGACATGTATACGCCCACCCGGTCGTTCAAACCAGCCACGCGACGAGCCGAAGGGACGATATGGATATAGAGGACGATGTGCCTGAGGAAGTTGGCTCCAACCCCAACAGCACCGCCGGCACCGGGGACAACCAAGATCTCGACGCTATGATGGCATCCCTGGAGGCGATGGACGACCTTGATATTGGGGGCGATGGGGACGCAGAGGATGAAGCGGACCTGGGCGATGGCGATATGGTGTACAAGGGGGATGATTCTGAAGATGGGGAGGAGGACGAGGAGGGCGGTCGGGATTCCGATGAAGCGCTGGACGAGGATGTAGACGACTATAGCTAGCGGTGGGGTGTAAGCGCTTTGTCTCGCAGCTTTTATTTCATTTTTTTTTGCAACCAAGGTTGAGCAGTGTATGAGCAGCATCTAATTCAATGCCGGCAGTGCTATGATTCTACATCTGATTGAACAATAGCAGGCTCAATCATCAGTACGCCAGAGCTAGGTTTTTTGGAAGCGCTGGCTCATGCTGCCAACTCACTGGCAGACAAAGTTCTTCGTACGCAGTGAAATTCAATATCGTGATATTTTTGGTGGCAGGTACAGGCTCGTATGCACTTGGCAGTAATCTACTCCGCAGCGCCCTCCACAGCAGAAACGCGGTCCTTGAGGAGATCGTACTTCTCCAGGTCCTCCTGCCATCGCGTGGCTTTGAGGCGGCACATCTCCTCATACTTCTTCGGATCCTTCTTACGAAGCTGCGTCTCGGTACAGAGCCCGTTGCCGGCGTAACGGAGCAATCCACCCCCGCAGTACACGGTGAAGGACACGCGGCTATCCCCCTCCTGGACCGGTAGGTTTGCGTGCGTCAACGTCGCTGAAGGAATCATGATGAGCGCACCAGGCGGAAACTCGATGATGAGCTTCAAATCGGGGAGGACGAGGTGGCCGCCTTTCTTGGGATCGTACGGCCCGAGCCCGAATATTCCGCACCACCCAATGGCCGAATTCATGCAGTCCCGGTGAGATTTGGTCCAGACGTCCCCGCCGAAGTTAAAGGCGGCAGCTGGAAAGATGCACCTTTCGAAAATGCGGTAGAGGTAGCTGAGGCCGGCGAAGAGGTAAAACAAATGGTCCCTATAGTGCTTGTGGACCTTGGGGGCCCATAGATTGAACGCACCTATGCGACATCAGCACGAGTAGTAAGCCGCCCGAAAAAAATCTTACTCACTATCTGCGAAGTTCGCCAGCCGTATGATGTTCGGGTTTTCGAGGAGGCGGCTAAGCATGTCGGCATGAGCACCGCCACGGAGATTTGTGGGGTATTGGGCTCCGATCCCCATGGTGACGCCTATGTTGAGGGCAGGAAAGTCCCCTCGTCGATGGTGGGCCTCTGCCTCCGAAAAGTTAGCAGCAGAGCCCTCCGCCATGATGGCCTCGTAGGCCAGCCGGCAGGACTCCGCGTACGAACCATCATTTATTTGGCCGACGAGGACCGCAAATATGCGGCCTTCGCTGCAAACGAGCGGCATGGCAGTTCTGTGAAAAGGTCAGCGATGCCCTGCGGAAGGACGGGGACGGGGCCTACTTTCCGTCCCATGGAATCAGGCGATAGTCTAAGCCCAGCAGCTCCTCCCTCGACGTGAAGTAAACGCCCTCGCCAGGCAGCTCGCTCCGCGCGGTATAACCGCCGCTGGTGGCTGGGAGATCTGCCGCCTTGAGCTCAGTTTGGTAAGCCTTCGCGCTTCGGACGTGTGCCGCGATGACTTCAGGGCGCGGTGGGTGGTAGCCGTAGATCTCGGCCATGTCGTCCTGCTTATGTCTTCGGCCTTTGTGCTTGCGCCGGTGTTCCTTTTTCCCCGTTGCATGGTAGGCCTCGATCCGAGGCCGTTTGGGGGGTCGTGCATCGGCGGATGGCTGGCTGTCTTCGCGACTGGCGGAGGTTGAGGCGGGGGTAGGCTGCGGCGCTGCTCCGCCGCTGCTGACGGCACGAGGGCGCTCGGACGCGGAGATGGCGGGGGAAATGGGTCGCGGTTCCGGGGAGGTTGATGAAGGTGTCGTGGACCACCAAAACTGTTCAGCGCCGGGATCGCGCGGCGGGGACGCAAGGACGGGGTCATCCTCCAGGCCTCCTTGCTCGTGGGCGTGCCTAAGGGCCTCTGCCAGGCTGAAGGTTGGATTCTCGATGGGATCCATGAGAAATGGGGGGGGCGGCGCCCCAAGGCCCAACTAGAGGAAGGCGTTCGTAGTCAGCGGTCTGGCGCAGATGAAAGCCAGCGTGGCTTACTATGCCGAAGGTATTGAACGTGAAGAGCTTCATCTGCGAAAGGGAGCATCAGCGTATGCCCTCAGTGAGCTGTTTTCTTCTTTGTCTCGGCGCTTTCGCGGGGCAATCGGCGTATGGGCTCGAACCTGGTGTAGTTCGGGAGTCCACAAGCAGCCTGCCCCAAGACGGCGCCGAAAAGAAGAAGACGGGCCCAGCGAAGCGCCTTACCTTCAGGCCAACGGGCGGGCCGCCGTCCTTGGCAGAGTGGCTGGATAAAAGAGTGAGAGAGACGACCGTTGTCGGAATCCGAAAGCTTTTTTGATTCTTGTCTGGCAAAAATTCCGACTTATTGTTTACTGTCGTCGCGACTAGTCACGTGCTACGCGTCAAGAGTGCTGACCTTCAACTTGAGTCTAACGCCGACGGCGCCTAACGATCACGATCACGTGCAGGAAAGGCTGCGACTGCTACTGCCATCACAGTGTTTAGTACTATTTTCGAGACGACCGTTCGCGCCATCCGATTGAGTGCGCGTGCTATCTTCGGCCATCCTTCTCCCAGTTGCAAAATATCTCGGCTTCCGTTGATCGGTAGGAGAGTTTCCCCAGCAATGCGTTCAAACTAAGTTATTTCTTTGAATTCCTAGCCACCACCACCATCCCCGCCCCTTTGCGAGCACTACCTTGGGTAGCTCCTTCAGCTCGTCGCAATGGCAGCTGAACATCGTCAAAACAGCAGAGTTGTCGAGCCCAGGCTTCCGAAAGCCCCCTGCGGTGATTTTTCTGGCATGACACCGATGCGGTTCCTCAACGTCGACGGCCCGACGGGAAAGACTGTGTCCGAGCCCGATTCCACCGAGTAAGTGCCATGAATCTTCAACATACGACGACTCACATGCCCGTGGGTCGCAGGCGTCAGGAGAGCACTTCGAACCGCAAGAGGAAGAATGATCGGGACCGTAAACGCAAAGTCCGGCAGAAGGAGAAAGTCGCACGCCATGCTCAATCCGCGAACCCGGTGCCTTCGATGGTTCCCAGCGTTGTGTACGTAGAACGCTCAGCGGAGCTCACTGCGGCGGAGCGTTCAGCAGGAGTGCTGCAATGGGAAACAACGACCCTATCCTTCCCCTCCCAGCCGTTTGGCGCTAAGCTAAACGATCTCTACACCATCGAAGAGAAGGACGACGCTTCGTTTATGCGGGCTTCATGCGTGGAGGCCGACGCTTCATCCAATGCTTTCATTGCCGCGTCGGAGCACCTCGGCGACGATCTTGCGCGGACTGTTAGCAGCTGGGTGAATCCTTATGACCCGCAACCCGCAATTGAGGAGGAAGGCCTACGTGTTTCTGAACCGGTCAGGGTCCACCGGCCATACGAGCGGCAAAAGGACTTCGTAACCGCCGTGCGAGGCCACGAGCTGCATGAGAAGGCCCCCATGGTAGAATGGGAGTGTGAACTACGCACCGTTCTGCCGTACATCCCGCATCCGGATAATGAGGATCAGAATGTCATTTTCAGGGTCAGTTTTATCGCATCGATGATGATCCTAGTCCTGACTACTGGAATAGGATGAAGAGACAGTCAAACAGATGGCTAAGTTGGCCACCAACGACCCTGGTAACATCGCCTGCGTTTACAACGAGGCCACGTACTCCACCAAAAAAGTCTTGATCTGCGTTAGGGGTGATTTGGGCCGCGGAAAGACCGTCATTCTTCAAAATTACTTCTACTCAGAAGGCCTAGTCGAAGACTTCGAGACCTGTCTACGAGGGCGTGGACACGAATATGAATTTACCCAGCGCGATGGACATGGTGTGTAGCGATGATATGCCTGCGATTCATATAGCCTAACAGGCCTCTGTTTAACCAGACTCACAACGCCGCCACGAGGACTTTGGCGAAACGGGCCCGGATCAACAGCCGAAAGTCTACGTGGCCACCAATTTGAAGAAGTT
>JABCKH010000487.1:0-13985 GCA_018851285.1 Lyophyllum semitale | reverse complement strand
GGATCGACTGCTTATGGAAATAATCTGCCATCACAATTTCGAATTGTCGTCAAATTGTGATCCCGAACAGGCCCTAATGTCATCAAAAGTCCAGAGTTCTCATAATGCCGTCAAATTGTTCTCTGCACCGAATCAAAATCTAGTAGACCGCTCATCAAACAATTATGCAAGCCGCTAGGTGAACAGAATCATACCGTCCACGATCTCATAGTCCACAGACCGACGCAGCGACCTGCTGCGACGCTACATCAACGCGTCCCAGCTGGATTGCCTGATTACCCGTCAACTCGTTCATCGCCGCCAACGCGACGTTGAATCCCGCCAGCGTATAATCAACCGCAATCACGTTGATCGACTTCGACACGCCCTTCGTGTTGGTGTATGTGAGTTGCCAGCATGTCCCGCAGTTAGCTGAGTTCCAGCCTTCAACGGCGGCAGCACCACCGATGTGAGGGAATTTAGGAAGGGATCCGAATGTCGAGTAGCCGGCGGTAATGAGGCCATTGGGGCCGTCCGAGCAGGCGACGGTGGTAAGGGAGCCTCCGGCATTGTCATACGTGGGGTCGTAGGAGAGTGTCACAGCGAGGGCCGTGAAGGGAAGGAGGGCGATAGGGGCGAGAATAGCGGCGAACTTCATTGTGTGGAGAGTAGAGAAGTATGAGGACGGTAACAATGAAAGAGGCGTAGAAAGGTAAGGCAGAGTCCTGGATTGAAGATAGTATGTCCAAGTAGAGTGGCTTTTATAGTGCTACGGTGTCTAGATACTGTGGCCGGAGGTGTGCATCCGTTCGACCTGGAGCAGTCACACAGCGGGAAAACGACCCCGTTTCCTGTCAGATAGTCAAGTTGCCGAACCGTATGTATGTGACGTCGATTTGGCCAGGAGATCACAGGGCGCAAGAGAAGGCGTCGGGTGGCCGGGAGAAGGCAAGATTATGGATGCCGAGTGCATCGCCGAAAAGTTGTTCGCTTCAACAGAATTAGAACAGATCGTCACAAGGACACCTTTGACGTCGTTGAATTGAGTGAATTTGATCAGTTTTGATCTACCCTTCGAAACCTAAGATAGAGTTGGACTTGGAATTGATGGTTGATGATATTTTTGTTGAGGGGCACTTTCTGGACTGGAGTTAGCAGGGTATCACTACGCCATGGACGTTTGGATCCGGAGCTCGGAGAAACCTTGCTACCAACACACGAAAGAAGCCCCGAATCCGCGTAAACTGAAGCTGTTGTACCAGGCCTTGGACGGACAGACATTGGACAGACAGGTCGGTTCTAGAGCGAGACTACGAAACTGTGATGCAGGATTGGTCACGTTTGGTGAAGAAGACACGAATTGAAACCACGATGGGCCGTGTTTTACGGGATAAGGACGCATTGACCGGTTCGATAACGGTAAAGGCTTGAAGTGAACTGAACGTCAGCAAACAAATCATTAGCAAAGATTGAATGGCCCGATTCTCACTTCGAAAAAAGAAAAAAACTAAGGAATGACCTAGCGAAAGTGTTGGTTTTAATAAGCCCCGTCACCTCGTTAACAGGTTGGACAACGTAATTCACGTCCGAGAGGTTTCAATTTCTGGGGTCAGAACCTCTGACCTTTCCTGGATTTAAAGACTCTACAAGGACGCTTCAAGTTACGCGGAGATCAGTGCCATTTCTTTGATAATTGCAGTGCGAAACTCACTCTGCTTCCCAAAATAAAGAGGACAACTCTAGCCCGATCTCGTGTTCCACCATGAATTCCTCTGAAATTGTGTGGACAACCCGTCGGATCTCTCTCCCCAGCTAGGTGAATTAGGATGGGGATGATGGAAAATAAGGACTATGGAAAATACCATATTTTGCGCCAGTATCACGGTAACAACATTGATCATAGGCTTTCTCAACGTGACCAGTCGCCGTTTCAGCTTTGCATGTCTTCCATGCTTCGTTCTTGAAGACGCAAGACAAAAAGCTTCTGGACGTGTTTATTCGGTGCATTCAGCGCACTGGATGTCGAGGATCGTGTTTGTAGCATCGAAATTGGTTTCTATGGAGGCGATAAGGCATTCCAGATGCTGAGATTCGACGTCAGCCTATATACCAAGACCCAGACTGTAACATACCTTTCGTCATGTGTTCACTAGTGGTTGGTGTTCAGCGGGGTTCTTTCTCAGCCAGAGACTCTTCCATTCCATGACGGGCCCAACTCATCGTAATTCAGGTGTGAGTAATAGGTTCGATATTCTTCTGAAAGCGGCAGTTTAAGTGGCAATGATAATCGCAGCGTTCAGATACGAAATGTTGTACCGTGACGGAAGCAGATGACTGAAGGTGGACGCTGACGCTCAGATGACGCCGCCTTGGGATGCAAATAGGCGCAAACAGACACGACCCCTTGCACTTGCACGCAGACATTGTTCGTTGTGCTCTCCAACTTCACGGGCGCATTAAGCCCCGCTTATGCCTTAGAGATGTACGGCTACCAAATGAAACGACGGAAAACCTCTTCTCTCGTGTATCTCACTGCATTATATCTCGTTACCTCTGCGTCTGCAATATGGCCACTTCCACCCAAGAGGTTCACTGGAAACTCTTTAATAGACGGCGGGTCGATGGGCCTGAATGGTGATGGTCGAGTCGTTGCATTTGGTGACTTCAATGGGGACCAATTGTGCGCCTGGCTTGTTCTAATTCCACGGTTGTCTTCTAATAATATCTCAAGCCTAGATGTCCTGTGGTTAGCCGCCGACCAACAGACGATATCCGTTCACCTGTGGAATCACGGTAAGGACGAGCTCTACAGAAATGTTTCAACCCTTTTCTGATCTGTTTCAAACAGCCAACTTCGTGTATCAAGAAGCATCTTCATTCCGCCACCCTCGCCGAGTCGAAAATGTTGTACCAGCTGACTTCACGCACTCGGGCAAACTGGATTTACTTGTTATGAGCGAATCTGGAAATAAGGATCAACTGGACATGACTGTATACCCCGCATTGGTTAGCGGCGGGTTCGGTAAACTGTGCACTGACTTAAACAAGGCAAAGAGGTGACATTTGATTTACAGATATCCACAACCCCTTGAGCGTGCCCTCTTCCACCTATTCGCAACCTATACCAATCGACACGGATGGTGACATGAAGATTGACCTTCTTGGGATCACACCCTCGTCCAAGGGTGACGCCAAGGCTCCCCTTCAGCTGTGGCAGAACGTGTGGAATGCATCGCAGCCGAATTCGCCATTGTTCGAAATGTGCGCTCATTCATTTTACCTGCTATTATTCCCACTGATGGTCCTTCTAGTGAGGCTACTCCTCCATTTCACGGCCCGCAGTGTACATTGGCACACCCCCACAGCAACGCCGTGGTTGACCTCAACGGGGACTGCCTCGCAGGTACTGCCATCCGTCGTCACTGCCATTCGACTTGCAACTAATAGGTGTGCATAGATGTGTTTCTTGTCTGCGATGATGGGAAGGGCGGGAAGTCATTCCAGATCTGGGTAAATAACAAGGATGATGGTTTCAACCTGGCCCAAGAAGGGGCTCTCCCCACCGGCACCCAAACCATATCCTTCGCTGACGTTGGTGCGACTTTCTGCCTCTTCTCATTTTTATCATTCTTACGCCCGGCTCAGATCGGGACGGCACGATAGATATGGTGTTTACGACATGCTCCAGTATATCCTCATCAACTGGGCTGGGCTCCGACTGCTTCATAAACATCGCTTACAATCATCAGCTCCCTCTATGTTCGTCATCAACCGATTCCGGAATCAAGAACGGCGTCAGGAAATGTCGGCCCCACGATGATCTGTGCACCGTCGATCCCAACTTCAAATTCAATCTGGCAGACCATACCGAGAACGATGTTAGTGACCGTCGTCCCTTCTAGCTGCCCTGACCTGACACAAAGTCCACAGCTATTCGTCCGCTTCCCCGTCTCATCACTATATGCTGACTCTCCGTCTCTACTTGCATTGGATGTGACACATACGCCGCCGCTCCCGCTAGCCCTGAAGCTTGGAGATGCAAATCTTGATGGCTTCCCCGACCTCTTGTTCATTATCGGATCGGGGAAAGACCGTATACCTACTCTCGTCTTCTCCGTTCCTTGTACATCTAGTGTCGTAGGATGCTCAGCAAATGGGTCCGGCAGAAGAGGGTGGGCAGTGGCAAGGAAAGGCACAGGGACCCTCGATACTATCAAGGACGCTACATCCGTATCGTTCTTGGATCTGGATGAAGATGTGAGTCCTTATTTATACCCACCTTGCCATGTTTGGGGCTGAGCGCATGATTCAGGGAACCCTGGATATAATGGTGCAAAGGACTGGAGACGCCGGACACGGACGTACGGTTTTTGTACAGAACAACTTCTACTATGATGCTTTTTTCCTCAAAGCTATTGGTGTGTTGTCTCAGAGTTCGGTGTATTACCAGTTTTCATCGTTCGCTAATTACATATATCCAGTCCTGAATGGCGCTTGTGATAATGGATGGTGTTACCCTCCCAATAGTTCAGATCGTTACCACGTAAATAGCTCCCATCCCCATCCCCATGTGGTTATCGACTGACCCCCTGACCCTTACAGCCCTTCGGAGTAAGTTATCCTGGGGCTTCGTACAAATACACCGTACTAGATACCTCGGGGCACCGTTCAGCTGCACAAGGTACGTCTCATCCCGATCACAGCCTTGTTTTCATCTCAGCCCTGACCCTCGCGAATCCCCAGTCGGCCAACTTGCGCAAACGTCATACCACGCCCTGCAGACTCCCTACTCATTCTTCGGGCTCGGGCGCACAAACAACTATATCGAGAACCTATTCGTCGGGTCGACTGTTCACGCCAAGGAGCATTACATTAAGATGGAAGGCGTGATCCCGAACTCGAAGGTCGTTATCCTGCCCTCGGCGAACGAGGACGAGGCCTGGAAACGCCAGCTGTTTTTGCGGCCCGGGGAGTGGATCCCTTGGGTTACAGTGACCGTTGTCGCCGGGATGATATTACTCGCCGTCATCGTGTTTGTGCTGCATTTCAACGAGAAGGTGTGTGCTTCGGGCTTGTTGATCTATATGAGTTCGCTCACGTTCTGTATTTTCTTTTTTCTGTTTTTGCTTAGCGGGAGGACGAGCTCGAGCGCAGAAGGGCTTCTCATCACATCAACTTTGATGCCTTGTGATAAGGTGTGCTGGAAGGTTCTGATGTGTGGTTTGTGGGCGGCCTTGGGGGGTTGTATATTATTGTTCATGCCCTTTTGTATACTAATTAGCCGATAATTAGAGTTGGAACCAACAGTTCCATGTGACCGACGGACATCCGAGATCCAGTGTACACAGGTTCAGTGCTTGATAAGTTTACTATCACTGTTAGGCTAGGTATTGACAGATCTAGGCTAGTTCGTCTTGTTCAGATGTGATGTTGTGAAGTGAAGAGTTAACTTGACGCCAAGGAACAATCGGCAGCCGTCGCTCGGCAACAATAATGCAAGAACACGCTCTGGTCTGTTCTGTTATTGTGCTATTATATAGTCTAGATGTGATTCGGCCTGTGGCCACCCCGCTCGTAAGTTGTAACAACATATAAGGCGGGGCGATTGCGGCGTTCTACCATCACCCAGACCATTGATCTTACCAGCAAACCACCACCACCTTCCTCGCCAGCCTAAACACTGCAGTAAGTGACCGTGATTGAGCCACTGTTACGAAGAACTGATCTGAGCCAACGATAGATATGTTCGATAGCTCCCCTTTCGTCACATTTCCCATTGCCCAAGACAAGGCTCTGGGGCTCCTTGATCATCTCAATATCGAGTTTGAAGTCTTTTACTATCTCTCAAGGTCACAGCTCTTCGCCGGCACCAAGGACTTACCGGAGCTCTGGGAGAAAGCAGCATCGTGGAGTGGCCCCAGCCTGGAGGCGTTTGAGGCGTTTGAGCAGATTGATGATGCGCTAGTGCGCGCGCTAGGACAGGGGGTCGAGCTCCCGAAGTTCGAAGAGGAAGTCGATGTCGTCATGTTAGACAACTTCGACGCCACACCGTACGCGCAGGACACTCCTCCCCCTCTTCAGCTCGGCCGCAATACAGAGACCCGGGCCTGGCACAGCTCCCCGTCTACCCCAACATTCAAACTCGCCACGGGCTCGCCCAAGTCCCAGAAATCTGTCCGCCTGCCAAACTCACCGCGAAACCCCTTGTCGACGCTTCCAGGGCCACACCGTGGCATGACGATGTGCTAGCTCGATGGGGCGTCTCGACGCCGTTGCGCCACATAGATGTTTATTTCGTTTTTTTATTTCGTATGTTGTCTAGGTTCTGATGTCGCCAAGCGAGAACATGTAGGACGAAGCTCTTGTAATACCATATAAGTGTACACCGTATAAACACTGCGATGATGCCCGGCGAGATTAAGTACCTTCGTGATCGTGGATGATCTACAAACTCATGTGATCGTGATTCGTGCCAGCTGATAGAGTAAACTGCTCTGAAAGCGACATGCAGAACTGCCTCGCAGCGCTGAACAACTTCGTGAGAGAAAGGCTCAGATTGGTCTAAGTGACTGATGATGATCGATGGTAGGACCCACAAACCTCTCGAAATGGGACTGTCATGTTGACGGCGTCAACACTGCCCTTGTTCATCTCGTGACGACGAGGCAAAGGTAGAACACGCAAACCTCTCGGCGGCCTGTTGAATGTTGTGGTAGTCGGCATGAGGAGTGCGATTTTCCTGGGCGAGATCAACACGTTCACCGTGCCGTCCTCTCGGACGACCCCACCTTTGCCACGCGTCCAGCGCACCACAAGCACTGCCAAGGGCCTGGCCATCAGAGTCACTGGGTTCGATAGAATGACCAGGGCTTGGTTATAAGGGCTGGATCGCACCACAAGGGATCTAAGCGCTGAGGAAGCCAAGAGATCGCGGGAGATAGCCCAGAGAAAGGGTGAGAGTGCGATGTGTTCGCCATTGGCAACTCGCCATGTTGGTGGGACGTCTTCACCAATTTCTGATGCCAATTTCCAATTTCCTCGTTCCGATGCTTCATCGGAGTCGGCGAGTGGGCGCTTGTGGCAGCTTGTGGACACCGGATGTGTGTTTGTAGATGTGTGTATCTCGAATAGGCAAGTCACGCTAAAGTATAAAGAAGCAACCCCTGACATTGCTGCTTTATCTCTAACTACGACCCCCATCTTCCCCTCGTCCCCCGTCTCTAAGCCCCGCTCCTCTGAACCTCTCAAATTGAACGTCAAACAGCATCCACGAACAATTCTCCCCGGATCGTCATAGTGAGTCCCCGCCCACACCATCAAGATTCGAGTGGCTCAGCCCCCTTGAACCCGTTTTAGCCATGTCGAGCCGTGATTACTTCTCTCTCAGCGACTTATACCATGTCCTCGACGAAACGACTGCATTGGAACCGATCGATGACGTGTTGGGCACAGGCCTGCCCCTCATCTCCTTCCAAAGCTTAGGCTCCATGCTCTTCGCCGAAGACAGGGGCGTCCCAGCACGGTTCCACACCGCGCCCGAGTTCCTCCTCCGCCCCGGTGGCCACATCGCATACGTGGTCACTGAAGATGCGCCCCGGTCCCACTCGTCGCGTCCCGCCGCGCGTATCGACGACGACCTCATCGCCCTCATGAGACAACCGATCGATCTGCCGTCGCGCAGCTCCCGCCCTACCCACACCCACGACGCCCCCAGCTATGGCTACGACTACGGCTACGCATCCAGTATCGCTTCTCACCCCTCGGCCCAGCCGCCCGCTCATCGTCGTCATCATTCCGCGTCTGGCTTTGTTGGCAAACTTGGCCGTTTGATCCCGCCGCACCACGGCGAGCACTCGGGCTACGGGGGCGGCCTTCCTGCCCCCGACGAGTATGATGACAAGTCGCGGCGCTATGGACCATCGGGCCACGCGAAGCGTCCCTCTTATCAGTACCAGCTGCCCCCTCCTCTCCCGAGTGCCCCTTTCCTCCGCCATAAGTAAAGGGTTGACTGACTGTTAGTCATGCCCTTCCTGATCCTCCATCCTTGCCACCCTCCTCTCGACTCCCCCTCTCTCTTTCGCCACAACTGATGGGTTAACTGACCGTTAGTCATACCCACTGTGATCCCTTCTTCTATCCCTATGCACTTCTCGATACCCAGCTTCTCTTTGGGGACAAATCGAATTGCCGGTGAGTTGAGGCAACACCAGGCCTTGTATGGGCGGACACTTGGTTTGTCATGGGACTCCATTGCATTAGCTATATACCTCTTTATACATAATGACATTACGACTGTACGTTCGACTTATTTGCCACTCCTCCACTCCTCCTCATACCCTCTTATCTCGTTCATTGTTGTCTGTAGTAACTTCAATGTATCAATCTGATCGCATTATATCGCATTGCTGTCTGTTCAATGATCTAATGCGACCTCGTTCTACTGCTCGTTGACAAATACCGCGGCCATGCCCATGCCGGTCCCGACGCACATGCTCGTGATGAACACGCGTGCGCCGAGGTCCTTCGCGATATTGAGCCCTGTTGCGATCTGGCGGGCGCCAGCTGTGGAGAGAGGCGGTGTTAGTTAGATGTACACAAGGGGGAAACCATGGAGGAATGTCAAGGCGGAATAATTTATAGTGGAGCGAGAGCGGGAAGGTAAAAGTGGTAAGAATGAACTGAATCACACGCAACGGAACGAGGAACAGCGAGGAAGGGCCGCTTACTGCATCCAAGAGGGTGGCCGAGAGCAATAGCGCCGCCGTGGATGTTGACCTTGTCCATCGGAATTTCAAGCTTCTGCACACAGTGAAGAGCCTGGCTAGCGAACGCCTCGTTAATTTCATAGAACTCGATGTCCTCCTTGGAAAGGCCAGTCTTCTCAAGCACCTACATACGCACCCGTCAGCATCATCGCAAAAGATAGACATATTGTAAACAAAACGCACCTTGGGGATCGCCCATGCGGGACCAACACCCATGATCCGCGGGGGCACCCCCACCGCCGCCGCAGCGACAAACTTGCCTACGATCGGCAAGCTCAGCCGCTTCGCCGTCGACCGACGCGTAAGGAGTACAGCGGCCGCGCCGTCCGACACCTGGCTCGCATTCCCTGCATGCGTGGAGCCGGTCTTCGAGAACGCCGGCTTGATCTTCGCGAGGGATTCCGCCGTGACACCCTCCCGCACCCCATCGTCCCGGTCCACGACGATATCAACGGTCTGCTCGGACTTGGGGTCGGTGGCTTTGGTCTTGACGGGGAGGATCTCGGCTTTGAATTTCCCTGCTTTGGCGGCGGCGGCGGCTTTCTGGAACGAGGCGGCAGCGAAGACGTCTTGGTCTTCTCGGGAGATGTTGAAATCGGAGGCGACGTTCTCGGAGGTGATGCCCATGGGGAGGAGACAGTCCTGGGCTACGTTGTTGGAGAGGACTTCCCCGGAGTACTCTGAGGGGATGCCTTGCGGCCCGTAGCCCATTGTCATGGATTCTACACCTGCGCCTATTGGGTGGGTCGAATGAACGTGACGTCATCGTACAATGAATGTCGATTTACATACCAATGCCAATGTCGATCTGCCCTGCAATGATTTCGTTCGCAATATGATTGACGGCGGTGAGGCCAGACGAGCACTGGCGGTTCACGGTATTGATGGGCGTTGTAATCGGGATACCAGCGTGGATAGCGGCCATGCGGGCGGCACTGGCTCCTCCACCGGCGGGAAGAACGTTACCAACAGATATATCCTCTACGAGAGTGGGGTCGAGGCCGACCTGGGTGTACGCGGCGCGGAGAACATGGGAGAGCATAAGCTCGGGGTGTGTTTCCTTGAATCCGCCCTTCTTAGCTTTGGTGATGGCAGTGCGGATGGCGGTGACGATCACGACGTCGTCGTCGTGTTTCTCAAGTATCTTGGCCGTTGTAGACGATGTGGACGATTCGGTGGGCATGGTGGATTTTAAGAAAACGCGTATGAGGGACTGGCTGAGTGGCCACTGGATAATTTAAATGAAAGTGAGACAGGGAGTCTAAGATGATGCAGTTAACAAATTGTATACGTGCAATCGACGAGTTCTCTCACTAAGAGCTAGAGATTAGGATGATACAGTCCCGAAGAGCTGCCATTGGTGACACCAGGAGGAAATATTTGCGCTTGATCGCCCGTGCTGTCGGATGCCGAGTCCGACGTCTAGACGTCCTGTCCGTGCTGTTGGATCCAAAGATTTGCAGATGGAAGACTCACAAAAGAACTTGAGCTCTGCTCCTGTGTGCGTACTAGATGCTGTACAGTACAAACTGACTGACAAGTGTTGGTGTTCAAGTCGTGTTTCAATGTTTGTCCGGCGAATACCCGTTCATGATCAGAACCACGATCATCGCCATCTATGTACGCCAATTGCAAGTTATTGCCAACCGGCATAATTGGAGAACTCTTGGACGTGCACACCCAAAGCTAGTCTGTCAAGCTCGGGAGCGTCGATCAAGGCCTCGAGACCTGACTACTACACCTGAGAGGGGACTGCTGAGAGTAGGGCTGAATGTTTATTAGTGAGCTGGCGAGTATACTCGACGCAGATGACGCCTAGAATGATGGAAAGATGGCGCAAACCAATGCTGCCAAGGGTGGATACCTCGCTATCGTGGACCTAATGATAGGTACGTCCAGGCCATTCAAGATCTGAATCGATTACCAGTGATCCTGAGAGTGTAGAACAATGGAAATACAAAATCATAGTGGTGCATGCCTGTTGGCATGTTCAGTGGCAGAGCCTCTTGCGGCGCCTCTCTCAGCAATCAATACTCTAATTCCATTGACCGCCTTTCCACTAGCAGTGGCGTTACCATTGCTAACGCATATATAGCGGCCTCTTTCGCGGCGAGTCGCTCCTGCTCTGACGTCCCCGGCTCTCGTGCCCGCACCAGCCTCTCTCGTGCATGCACCACTTGATGCCAGACAGGATTCATTTTCAGCCTCTCTCGCTCTTGCTGTAGCTGCTCTCGCCGAAATTCTTGGAAAAGCCTTTCTCTCTAACAATACCCCAATTGTCAAAGATGGCTGCAGCTGAAGCATGACGAAGAGTTACATATTGACGCCATATATCCTGAATTTTTTTCTCTTCGATTTCGTATTCTGTTTTGAGGATCTCTGTGCTGGCGGGCGGAAACAGAACTGGATACTCATGCCACATGATTCTGGCACTCATGCCAGGACCGTCCATTTGGATGCCGTTGAAGAGAGAGGACGCGATTTCACAGACGGCCTTCGCAAACCAGAAGCATCGCGGTTCCTTGACATTGTACTTAGGCTGGTATTTCGCAATGATGGAGACGAGTAGTGAAAATTGGAGGAGGGAGAGAGAGTTGTTTGCAAAGGATACAGTTTGTAGGAGAGTTGATTGCTGGATGATTTTCTTGGCGTCGGTGGAGCTGCGATGGACGCGATGCCTAAAATAAACGACCAGTTTATCTGTGTCGACAAGCTTTGTCAAGGCATTTCCTGCTACTATCGCTTTGTCGTTCAAACTGGGACTGGGATAAACGACGCTTGTGTCCACAGCACGTCGCTAAAAAGGGGTGACCATCAAGCACAAGCCTTTAAATTGATAAACAAAAAAACACCTTACTTTGGTTTCGGAATGAACCTCCTCATCAATGTCTTCAGGAAACTCAGCTGGTCCGGGGATGCTTGCTTCGTCTTGGGCACGAAAGTCCCGGTCTATAGCGATGAGTATGGGGTTTGGACGGGTCTCAGAGCCCTTTCGGTTGTCCTTGATAGTGACCACAACCAGCTCATGGCCCACACAGTGAGACCACTCGGAAGCGTGCTTGAGCTTGCGGTGTTCTATTCGAACTACGTGTATACCGTTTTCCAGCGGACAGGTACGGTTGAGGAGATCGCCGAACATGGTAGCTCGCCAGAGTTGGACGGGCTCTGGATACTTCGGCCTTTTGCTATCGTCCCATAAGCCTTGAAAGGTCGGCACGACATTAGGCTGCGTAAACGTTGACAAAGAGAGCTCTTTCCACAGATTATGTAGAAAAGCAACCATCTTATCAGCATAAATTGACATCGATTGTGAAAAAGAATCTGCAATGAAAACACAAAAGGGGCTTATCCTTCTGATTCAGTCACGAACGCTGAGACCTGACTGTTACTCCTGAGATCACAAGAACGTTTATTTATGTAAAGGATGGTAGGTTGGCCATAGGTGTATATGTACTTCGCTGTCGTAGACTTACATATCATTATGTCTATGCTATCAGAGTGGAAAATACAATTCTGGATCGCACGCATGTTCGTGTGCTCCAGGTGGCCAGATCCTCACCTCCCTAAGGCCTTTTCCAGGCAGTGGCGCTAGTGCTTATACAGCAGTCTCTCTCCTGCTCTAACTTTCGAGTCCCCGACTCTCGTGCCCGATGCCTGCACTTCGATCAAAGCGAGAAAGGGTGGATTTCCTTCTTCAGCCACTCAGGCTTCTCCGACTCAGGCTTATTCCGCCACTTTCGAGAAAACCCTTCATCAAGCCTTTCTTCCTAGAAATATCAAGCGGTCAAAAATGCAGCCGAAGCTTGATGAACCGGCCTTACAAATCGACGCCACGAATCCTGAATTTTCTTCAATTCAATTTCGTATTTTGTTTTGAGGATCTCTACGCTGGCAGGCGGAAACGGAGCTAAATATTCGATGCTGGGACCGTCCTTCTGGGTGCCATCGAAGAAAGAGGACATGACTTCACAAATAGCCCTCGCAAACCAGAAGCATCGCGGTTCCTTGACGCTGTACTTAGGCTGGTATTGCGAAATAATGGACACGAGGAGTGAAAACTGGAGGAGGGGGAGAGTGTAGTTTTTGAATGATAATATTCCTAGGAGAGTTGATTGCTCAATGATTTTCGTGGCGTCTGTGGAGCCGCGATAGACGCAATGCCGATAATAAGCCACTATGTTCAGATCGACGATCTCCGTCAAAGCACTTCCTGCTATTACCGCCTTGTCGCCGCCATCGCTCAAACTAGGACTGGGGTGAACGACGGTTGTGTCCACAGCAGGTCGCTGAGAAGGTACTCATACATCAAACACAAACCTTCCGACTTGGATAAAACAAAAACCTTACCTGATTTTCGGAATCAACCTCTTCGTCAATTTGAATGTCTTCAGGAAACTCAGCCGGTGCAGGAATGCTTGCTTCGTCTTGTGCACGAAAGTCTCGATCTATGGCGACGAGTATGGTGTTCGGACAGGTCTCATAGCCCTCTCGGTTGTCCTTGATGGTAACCACGACCAGCTCGGGGCCCAGACAGTGAGACCACCAGAAACCGTGCTTTAGCTTGCGGTGCTCTATCGAGTTACGTGCAGGCCATTTTCTAGCGGGCCAGTACGGTTGAGAAAATCGCCGAACATGTGTCGGAAAAACAACGCTGACATAATCAGGGACCCCTTCTGATCTCACCTGATTTAAGCTGATAAGATTTCTTGCCGTTTGATATCGACTAATATCGACTGATCAGTGAGAGGTCTATCTGATCAGCTCATTTCAAAACGACATAGGACGTCGTTAGCGTAACAATATGCTTCATACATTAAAGCTTAGATCTCTCTTACACTACTCTGAGTTGTATAGAGAGTCATACTGTCGTAGATCGTCCAGGACAAGGCATACCAGAGTCACTGATTCTGCCTGATTATCTAACGCTTTGCTGATTATAGGCCTTGCCTGGAGTGGAGGGTCGATTGGTCTAACTCGATCCCATCAAAGAAGCATTTTGACAGGCTGTGTCAGCAAGAAGAGTAAAGAATGTCTATAAATAGCAATAAATCCAAAATTGTGTGACCAGAAAGTCGGTAAGCATCGGGCATCTTCCCACAGCCGCCGTACGTGCTCGGCAATGTTCGGCTGTCTCGCGCTCGCTGCCGCCCACAGCGAGCTCGCTTTTTCATCATTTCTGGGTCGTTTCTGTATGTTTCTTTTGCTCTTTCATCATTTACATAAATATATGTCAGTCATATG
>JABCKH010000486.1:0-13993 GCA_018851285.1 Lyophyllum semitale | reverse complement strand
AGTGGGCCATTCCGGGGCCATATCTCCGACCGGACGAGCGACTCGCTGCTTCAAGGCATACTGCACGCGTTTCAAGCAAATTGTCTTATTGAAAGACACATGGCGTGTAGTTTGGCCAACGTTGAAGCCAGAACACGAGACTTATAAAAGGCTGTGGGATAAGGGCGTCCAGAATATCCCGGAGCTCTTCGATGGAGCGGATATCGGTTGCGACGATCCAAATCAAGTCACGCAAACTAAAGATTGGGCAGACAAGTTCAACCTCAAGCTGATTTTACGCCAATTCCAGCATTATCGTCTTGCACTCGAGCACATGGATCACTCTCTCGACGATTTCACTGACGTGCGCCAGATGGTGGTCGCCGTTCGAGACGCCTCTGAAGGTGAGTAATTGCTGCCATTGTTCACTTGTTACCCTTTCTCAACACCTCCGTTCAGCACATCGTCAGGCCGTAGTGCTAGCCGAAGTCCTTCACCGCGATATTAGCGTTGGCAACATCATGATATCAAAGAGGGATGGCGAATTGAAAGGCTTCCTAATCGACTGGGATCTTTGCCTGGATCTTACTAAGACAGACGTCGCCGAAGCACAGTCCGAACGCACAGTGCGTAAATCATGATCTGGTTTCTATGATAAGCTAACGCCATTCCCAGGGTACTTGGCATTTCTTGGCCATTCGGCTTTTGCAGCCACCCAATAATGGCGAGCTGCCAACCCCAAACCGCATCGACGATGTTGAATCGTTTTTCCACGTTCTGACCTGGATGGCATTGCGATATACCGCCCATTCACTGTCAACCGATCGGCTATCCATGATCATGTATACCCATTTCGATGCTTCCTATGGGGAAGCTGGCAGGCAATACGCGACGAACGAGAGGCTGAATAATATTTTAACTGGACGGATGTTGAAGGAGGCGGGGTTTACCAATGATGGCGTTGCCACCATGCTGGAGCTACTGTTGGAGACTCTATCTCAACGGTACATGGAACCCCCTCGTCTATACAACAACCGACGTGACACCCAGGAGCGTATCATGACCCATAAATTGGCTGTCGCACGCCAGGCGACCGCATTGAAAATTCTGGCCGACGATACCTGGCTACCGAGCCTCCTTACCGACGTTCTCGAGGATGTCTCGATCATGTGGGAACCCAATCACCACAAGGTGCGACATGAAATCAAACGACGTCGTCGCCAAGCGGTCCCCAGTCGCAAACGCGCCAGCGAAAACTCGTCCGTCTTCGTGTCTGTCAAGTCTTCCCGCCGGCGCAATGTTACTGCTCACAACCATGACCATGACGAGGTAACGGAGGGCGGAGATGACCTTTAGCACTTATACCATATACCTTCAGTTACATATACCTACCAATACACATCCTATACCGTCTATAGATCCCATTTGTATTACCTACCGAACGCATTGTATCTTACTACACTCAAGTTCTGCATTACATTGGCGCCATCACACCGTTGTCCCGCTCGGTGAGGATGACATTGTCATTGACATCTCACGCGCAGTTTTTTCCGTGTTTCAAGAAACACCCGTTCTGACATGATGCAGGAGGTCTTTGACTGGAAGGACTAGGGTGGGCGGGAGTTACTAAAGGAAAGGAACAGGAATTTTGCTGCCAACCTAATACGGAGAAGTGACCACTGTGCATATGGTAGAACCTGGAGCAGGGACTGTCAGTGTAAACGCCATCCAGACAGAGTATTAAATGGCATAAGTTCCGCTTATTGCTCAGGGGACCCTCGAGGCAACGCACGACATTTAGTCGTGATAGCCAACAGTGAACATTACCATAGATGCCATGTACGTAGTAGTACGGCCCCGCTTGTTCCACTTCTGCGGGTTACTATCCTAATCCTAATCCTACTGTCGTATGCAACTCAGAATCACGCAGTTCGATAACATAGCATTGCATGAGAGTAAGTAACATCAACGATATCCGTCTCAACCAACAGCATCCTGCTGCTATTGTCCGAGTCCAAGTCAAATTTTGCGGTGCAAATTCGTATTCCCTCTGCAAACGCTTGGTCAGTTGGATAGCTTACTATGGTCAGTAAGGTCCTTTGATTGTTTGACCAATGGCATATGTCGTAGACGGCGCTGCCAGTGGAAATCCTCCAATTCTTTATTCCAACCTTGAGTTGGATCAGTCAAAAACATGCCAGTGACAAAAATACGTACCGAGTTCGGTTACTTTCCGTGTAATTCTGACCCCCAGGACACATCAACGGGGTCGCACCAACATATTGTGATTCTTTGAACTCACGCGAGTCATATCGCCGTTCACAGACATCTAGGTGTTGAGAGGCGCGTTTCTCACCTTGTTTGGTGATCCATTGATTGCCATGCTACGAAAGAACAAAGTCAATATCAAGCAGGAGCAAGGGACCAACAGCAAATATACAGTCATTTTTTGCCCCTTCTTTAGCGCCTTCTTCTCATTCGTCATGTATTTGAGCTACAGAAAGCCTGCAGACGACGTGCAAACGGCTTAGAATTGGGCGGAATAGTTCTTCTAAACGAGGTGTCAGAGAATCAAGACAGAGTTCTCCCGAAGAAGTCTTACCTCCTCCCATTAGTTCGTCCACGGGTAAAAGTCATCCTTGTCGGGACCGCTCCTTGGATTTTATCACTATCAGTATCACTTGCCATGTTGCATAAATTCCATATCCGAGTCCGGGTCTGATATCCCCTGTTTGATTGGACGTGTCAGGTACGAGAAAAGGCGGGCCGTATGAAATATCCTCTCACTCATTCATGTGGGCTGCGTCTCGTATGCACCTTTTGCAGCATCGACGTCGGATGGACCAGATGATACATGTCGCGTTATGCTTCATGCAATACTGGAAGTAAATCGTTAGGTATCGAAGGGATATGTGGGAAAGGCCACGAACATCGCAGAGGGGGTCAAATAAGAGGCGGACATATTGGATCTCATTGAGGTTGGTGGGGCGTTCGCGAAGGTCTCCAATGTTTTTGTGAGTTTGTCGCCAGATAAATCCAACACATTTCATCGTTAGAATACGCCGAAGTGAATTGTTGATCCGTGAAAGGTGGAGGATGTCCACAGGGTTGAGATATCGGAAGATCTAAAAAATAGAAGCTCGGTGAACGATACAATGGCAAGTTAGGATCATACCTCGTACAGGACATCGAGAGGCATCTTGGCAATGTTCTGCAGGGCTCCCTTTCGCCCCCGCATGTACTTGACTTGCTGATCGCCTTTGAGGTTCGAAGTCATTGTCTTCTTCTGGCGCTTTTTCTGTGGCTTACGCTCGACACTTTCATCTTTATTATCTGGCCCGCAGTCCAAGTTAGTCGAGTTTCCAGTGTTGTCTGTCCGCATAGGCCCGAGTAGAATGTGACTTGAAGTGGTCAGGCGAGTAAAGCGTCTGGGAGCCATCCTAGTACTCGTCCACTGAAAAATTGAGTGTTAGAGACAAAGTTAACTTACGTTATCCTATATCATTATGACGCGACGTGATTCAGATTTGTCTCAAACCATTGTTCTCACGTGGTCGCGACGCGCCTGGGCGCCGCGCCACGCGCGATCAAGAAGGTGAGGGTATGCATTTTCGTTCAGATACATAGAGGATCGATTGGAAGACTCAAGAGCCATAACCGATCAGAATCTTATCTTATCTTGATGCTCAGATGCTGTGCTACGACGGCCCCCGCTTATTCCGTATGGGACCGCTGCCACGGCCTATGCTATTCTATGTATCTTGATCTCACACGCAACGCAGTCAAGACGCAGTCGAGGGTCGAACGGCACAGAGTCTGCCGGGCGAATGGCAGACTCAGACCTCGAAACTTCTATAAGCCTGCCATTCTAACGTCGAAATAAACCCAGGTTACGCTCCAGATTCCCTCCTTCAATCGTATCTAGCCGCTCATGGGACACTTTTCACCCTTACGCTTTGTGCGCGAGCAATACAAGAGCCTTCCACCGGTCGTCACAGCAGAGCTTACTGGGAAGATAGTCATGGTAATCGGAGCGAATGCCGGCTTGGGTTTTGAAGCTTCCAAACACTTTGCTCGCATGAATCCTGCACGCCTCATCATGGCATGTCGAAACGCGACGAAGGGAGAAGCCGCGGTTGAAAGTGCGTCATCCGTTTTGCAGGCTTGTCTGGCGCCTCAGCGCTTTTGCAAACATAGGGATACGATACGAAACCGGGTACCAATTGGCGGAGCTATGGATCATCGACCTTAGCCAGTTCTCGTCGGTGATCGCGTTTGCTGACAAGTTCGAGCGAGACGGCAGCCATCTAGATATTCTTGTCGAGAATTCAGCCTTCATGCAGGACACATACGATACAACCCCAGATGGCTGGGAGACAACGTAAGTTCTATGGTCGAAATGTTTACTCGTGCAGATATTGACAGCCTGGCATGGCTAAAGCCTGCAAGTGAACTGCCTCTCCCTTTCCCTACTTGCTTTACGCTTGCTTCCACGGATGATTCAAACGAGTGAGGGGTACGCCACACGCCCGCGCCTCGTGGTAGTGACGAGCGAAGCCCATTTCTTTTCCAAAATCGACAAGGCGGTGTTGAATGGTCACGAAATCTACAAGACCCTTACCAGCAAGGATTACTGTATACCCGCGTACGTCCCTCTATTATTCACGCTGACATGGGCTCATGCGAGGATCACAGAAGGATGGCTGCTCGTTACTGTGATTCAAAGCGTTAGTGTTTCCTTGTTTTCCTTTCACAATCAAGGCTGATGCATATATACAGTCCTGAATATCTTCTTCTACCAGGGTTTAAACGAACGGCTACCGCGCTCTCGCGTCATTGTCAACGGTGTAAATCCGGGGTACTACTACTCCGAGATACGGCGATCTTCGACCGGCGTCCGCGCAGTCGTTGGCTGGGCTATAGAAAAGGCTCTAGCGCGAACCGCTGAAGAATGCGGGAGGCAGCTTGTCTATGCCGCTATAGGAGGCGCCGAACATGAGGATGAGCTCCGTGGGGCGTATATCTCGTCGGCGAAAATCTCTGCCGCCAGCGATTTTGCTATTGGCGCTGAAGGACAGGTTGTGCAGAAAAAGCTATGGGTAGGTTCTATCTCATGGGCTTAGAAGACGAAAACTAATCTGTCATTGGAAATAATTAGGATGAGATGATGGATATACTTGTGAAAATTGATCCTCGTGTTCAAGAAGTTGCGGACAGGTATCTTACACCTCCTGCAAAGTAGGTGCACCCATGGAGCTAAGGTATCCACAAGCTCTGAGTCTGGACGTGTCAATCGGGGGCTTGAGTCAGCGCTTCCATGCATCATACGTATGTACATAGGTTACAAGTTTTACATGTTCATCACGAGTCAACTCTATATAATCTCTAATGTCGAGTGTTTGCACCAGTCGGCGGCTCGTTCGTACGAGCAGTCCTCAAAGTGAATGTGGCCGGTTGAATTATGAATACTAACATAGAAACCGACTGCGTATAAAGAGAAAGAATGCTCTGCACACCAGTCATTCTCCCGAATTTTCCGCCTTGACGGTAGATGGAAGCCAGGCTGCATTTCTGGCCATCGCGGACAGATCGCGTATGCTTAGCTATATTCCTTCGGAACGTCTTAGTAAAGATGCTGACTCTTCTTCTTCGACATCTCGTCCGAGTTGCCTACCTCAATTCGCAAGGCCGTGGCAGTGGTGGACGCCGGCGAGAGGGCGTGACGTTTGAAGAAGGTAGTAACTAGCCGGCGTGGGCACTGGGACCTGGTCCGAGGTCGTCGTAGAATTGAAGTTTTGAGCGCTGAGCTCTAGCTTTGACGCGACGGACTGCCAAAGGGGTTAGCTTGGTTGAAGCGACCCGTGCCTGCGGGGCGCTGGCAGCGTGAACGTACATAGAGCCCGAGTCGGTCTGACCCGTACGAGTCGAGACTATGTCATATCCTGGCTAGGCGTGGGGAGGTGTTCAGTTGTCGAGACGGACGTGCCCCAACGTGATGGCCGGTGGTTACTGTGTCAAATTTCAATAGCATTGAGCAGTGACGAAAGCGCGCTTTGGAGCGAGTTCTGGTTCGTGTTCATTAGCGCGCCCCGCATACAATGTCAGATGGATGTGCTGGTAGTCTCGACGCAAGCTGCAGATAATTCCTTAGATTATGTACTGTAACACGAGATGCGAAAGGCTAGAAGAAAAGAATATGCTTACGGAAGTGGACACACCCGGAATTGAACCGGGGACCGCCCGCAGAACATCCCATTCTTGTTGATTCCATGCTAAGCGGGCGTGATAACCAACTACACCATGTGCCCATGGAGTCACTAAAATGTATGTCTCGATGAACATCAGCATCATAACTAGCGTTTGTCGTCCTACTCGATCTCGGTGTGGGGTCGTGACGCTACGTAACAGCGTAGGACCTGAGCAGGAAGTAAAGTTTTGAGCGCTGAGCACTGACACGATGAACTGAGGGGGTTGCAGCGACCGTGCTGGGTGGGCGGGACGTAAGCAGAGCCCGACTCGGTCTGCCCCGCACGCGTCGAGATCTATGTTGAATCCTCGCCAAGCACGGGGAGGTGTTAAGTTGTCGAGACGGACGTGGGCCATGTGCGAGTTGAATACTGCGTCAAGAACAGTGATGGAGGAGCGCTTTGGAAAGAGTTCCGGTTCGTGTTCGGCGTGGCTTGTATACGATGTCAGATGGATGCATTGGTGTTCTCGACGCCGGCTATAGATAGTTCCTTGGATTATTATGTACTGTAAAACAAAATAAGCTTAGAAAGGAAGGGAATTGAATCACTAGAAAAAAACTTCCTGATATTCTTCGGGGGTGGACACACCCGGAATTGAACCGGGGACCGCCCGCATAACATACTACTGCTGGGACTAATGCTAAGCGGGCGTGATAACCAACTACACCATGTGCCCATGCGAAATATCTTTTTCAATGAAACCTGAGCATCACGAGTAGTTTCGTCCCACTAGCAGAGTACTACTTACTTGCGAAGTCAACGTAATCTTCGAAGTGCGAAGGAGGCGGCTGGGCTCGTGACTGTGGCGAGATTTTCGTTGCTGGCAGAAGCAGTCTGGGTTTGAGCATAAACACGACATCCGACGCGACGGAGTGCGGAATGGGCTAAAGCGACCGTGGATGAGACAATGTGAACACGCGGACGCGAGAATCTGGCACGCGTCGAGAATATAAAGTTGCATTCCAGCTAGGTGCGGGGAGATGTCGAGATGGACCTCGTACCTGTAAAGCGGGTTTTGCTGCAGTGAGGAAGGAGGTGGGGCTCCCAACGCGACCGATGCTGCTTGGAGTTGGAAATCGGACGGACCAAGCGGGCAACTCCTCGGAATCTCGGATCTGACCCGCTTATTACGTGTGTGCCCGCTACGTACGGCGATCGCCGGTCTCACGTCATATCAGGTATCAGATCAGCCCTATCTTATCGCCGCAGGACACGTAAGCGTTGGGAATCATATCAAGATCTAGAGATTGATGTTCGTTCCCGGTGTTCAGATGCATCCCCATGGGCCATGTGCACGGAGAGGTGGAAGGCTATAAAGCTACCTACATATAGAGGCGGGGATTAAGAGCGCGCGAACTGCGGCTGGATGCGCACGATTACGGGTCGGACGGAGGTGTACACACTGCGTGCAGGCGTGCAGGGATCTGCGAACTTAAATTCGGGAGATGGTGGTAGCGGAGACGGGCGATCTAATCACTAAGGATCTCTGACTAGCCCTGTTTGGGAGATGGCCATCATCTTATCAATTTATCGTATGCATCAGCTGGGTGCCGAGAAGAGAACGGAGAGCGAGGGAGGTGAAACGGGGTGGGTTTGGACGAAATTGGGGGTGTGATGGGTGGTGGAGGGGGTAGTGGGTGTGTGTTTGGTGGGGGACATGGGCGTGGAGGTAAAGAGGTGCGGGGGAAGGCGCAGGGGAGGTCGCACAGCATATACGTAGCCATGAAATGAAAAGACCCCGTGCTCAAAGGGGAAATACATAGCGGTAAATTTTTGTTCGCGTCCCTGAGGTGTGGGTGTAACAACGAGCAGCGGGGTCGTCCGTTGGACCCAGGAATGAGGTGGACAATGATAATCTGGGACGGTGGAGGTGGGTAGCAGCGATGGGATATCAGATCGGGATGAGATTAGAGTTGCGGAGATTGAAAGCCGTTATCAGAAATAATGAAGCTGCTGTGATTGGCTAGTGCTCCGTTATCAGTGCCAGCGGGATTGAGATTGTTGGTCTAACTTGCCCCTCTACCATACCATGTCGCCAGTAGTCGTCGACGCTGCGTCCATCCATCCGTCCCTCTCCTCGTCCGAGTTCACATTCCCCGCCTCTCCCCCAGTCCGGTCGCCGTGTGTCAACTGCGGCACTCTGCAGACACCGCTATGGAGACGGGATGCAGACGGCAACCCGATCTGCAATGCCTGTGGTGCGTGCCATTCCAGCATGCCTCCGTCGTGTCCAAGTCAAGTTCACTAACCCTCCCTTCTCCCGCAGGCCTCTATCAAAAGTCACGATCTAAACCGCGCCCCTCCTCGCTAGGCGCCACCACTCCTCCTACAAATAACACATCCACCACCCACCACCCGCAACCCTCGCCCTCCATGCACCCCAGGCAGTCCAAATCCTCTTCAAATCAAAAACCCGCCGCCGTCCCCCACACCAATCCATCCACCGGCGGCACCTGCCCCGGCGACGGCCGCTGCGATGGCACAGGCGGAACCTCTGCCTGCTCCGGCTGCCCCACCTACAACAACGCCCTCGCACTCGCCTCCCGCCTCGACTCCGGTGCCAGTGCAACCGATAACGATGGAGATGTCGCCATGGCACTCGCCGGCATCGACATGTCCCTCGACGACCAGGAATCGGCAGCAGCTGCTGCCCTCGTTGCAGCCGGCGTCATCCCCGGCGCCAATAACACTGGTGCAGGCGCAGACAGCGCTGCTAGCCCGGAACAGGGCGCAGAGAGCGACGGTCAGGTCGTGCTGGGCCCCGCGGGCTTGGGTATCGGAATGATCGGAAACCCCAACGCCGCAGCGCTGCTTGCTGCCCAGCAGCAGCAGCAGCCAACGAATGGGCTCGGCGGCAGGAAAGTGCGCGCTGCGGTCGGTGCGCTTAGTTGTGCGAATTGTGGAACGAGCACGACGCCGTTGTGGAGGAGGGACGATGTTGGGAATAATATCTGCAATGCGTGTGGTGCGTGTCTTGTCTATCTTGCCTGTGTATTTTTCGGGCGCTTGTGGCGTTGTGCTTCTGTCGTTTTGCTATGTCATTTCGCATCTTATCAGATAACCTTCTCTATTTGATCAACCTATTTCTGACACGCACCTGCAGGTCTCTACTTCAAGCTGCACGGCACGCACCGGCCCAACAGCATGAAGAAAACCGTCATCAAGCGGCGGAAGCGCGTGCCCGCTGCAGCAGGTAGCTCACCTCAGCACGCGCGTGCCGGCGGGGAGCAGCCTGTGGGTCGTATGTCGGACCAGGCAGCGGCAGAGGCGCTCGTTGCTGTAGGCCGGCTCGGCGGGCGGCGCGGGGACACCGAGGATAGCGAGGGGGACGAGCAGGAGGAGGAGGAGGGCGGGGAGGGGGATGAGGAGGGTGGGGAGCCACCGAGGAAGAGGAGGGCGAGGAGAGGGGGTGGGGTTGGGAGTCAGAGTGTTGGGGTTAGGAAGACGAGGAGTAAGGGGAGTGTGGAGGGTGGGGAGGGGAGGAGCGCGAGTGTGGGTGGACGGGAGGGGCTGAGGAAGCGCGGGTCGGGGAATGTTGGTGCCGCCGCTGCTGCCGCTGCCAATGGATGGCCGCAGGGGCAGCCATCACAGCAGCAGCTACAACAACTAGGACAGGATGGACGCTCCGCCTCGCCGCAGCAGCACCTGAACATGGGCATGGGCCTCCGCGGGCCACGACACCAGCAGCCGCACCCGCACATCCACCCTGCGCTGCAGCCCGAATTCCTGCAGCACCAGCACGGCCGGCCGTCGCCGTTCCCACCTATGGGCGCGGGGTTCGAGCTGCCGCCGCTCGCGTCGAACGGGATGGTCCTCGGTGGGCCGTCATCGTCGTACGTGCGTTCGGGGTCGGGTGCGCCGAGCCGGACGCACTCGCCGATGCCGTATTTCCATGGGATGGATGTGAATCATTTGTTGAGTGGGATGTACCCGCCGCCGCCGCCAATGGTAGGCGGGGTACCTACGCTGCAGGATTTGGAGAGGCATTATGTGGAGCTGGCGGAGCAGAAGAGGAGGATGGAGGAGATGGTGGAGAGGACGGAGAGGATGATGAGTGGGGTGAGGAAGGGGATTGAGGACATGCAGGTTAAGGGCACTGGGAGTGCTAGTGGGAGCCGGAGGGGCAGCCCGAGTGCGGGGAGTCCCAGAGTGCAGGGTACGGCGGGCACGGGATCGAGGGTGCCATCGCCCTTGGGGAGCCCGAAGCAGAGTGGGGAGAAGGGGATGGAGGGCGGGGAGCAGCCGATACAGACGCAGACACAGGAGCAGGAGCAGGTAACGATCGAGCGCGGGCTGACGAGTGCGGGCGTGGGGGAGAGGAGGGCGAGTGTGTGGCCTGTCGTTGCGGGCGCAGCTGCGGAGTGATGAGACTGCCCCGTCGTCCTCGCCTGGCTTCTTGTTTAATCTAGCGCCTTGCGTGCATGATACCCCCCCCTCTCCCCCTGCCCTGTCTTTTGGTCTCGATGTTTCCGCCTTCCCTTTCCTCTGTGCATAGTTTGTCCTTCGCTGTCCCGTTCTCGTCGCGTCAAAGTCTCTCAAGTCGTAACCCTAATCTAATCCACCGCCGCACTACCCCAACCCCACCCCCACCGCGTATCTATCTATCTACTATGTTGGCCTTGGATTTTCGGGCCTGGTCCCTTGCTTTCATCCTTCACCCCTCACCTCCGTCTTCTTTCTCCCGTATGTCTTTAACTGTTTGCTGCCTTATTTTTTTCCCCCGAGCTCCTGCTTGTATGCGTATACGTATGATGTCCTTTTCTTATATAATATTCACGCCACACCTCCCCCCCCCTTATTTTTGCGCTTCCTTTCTCTACCCATGTTGGTCTTCTGTCTATTGGTCTTCTTTCGTTGATTGGTCTTCTTTGCGCCGAGCTTTTCCCCTCCCGCTTTGTCTTTCCATTATTTTTTCCCTTCCCAAAAACGCTCGTCATATGTGCCCCCTCTCCCCTCCCCCTCCCCCGTCTCCCAAAAAAAACCCTACCCTGGTCCCCCCGGGCAAGTTCAAAACCTGTCCTGTCGCTACGTGTTGTTGTCTGATACATATATTACGTTTTATACTCTGTACGGCGCCCAGCTTTCCTTTTTTGGATACGTATTTTTTTTTAGTTTCCTAGTAGTTTTTGGCTTTCCTTTCCTTTTTTTACTAGATACTATGTGCCCTCGTTGGCTTGTGTGTATGTACGGTAGTAGCTGTTGGTTTTGGAGATGGAGATTTTGTGTCATTTTAATGCAATACTTGTGGTATTGTAGTGTGTGTTGGACTTGAACTGTGTAGTATGAACTAAGTAGGACTGGAGTTTGTGTGTGTTCTCTTGAAGGCCTGAGGTAGATTGGTAACCCTCTACTAGGAGGCATACTCGAGGCTTGCCTCTCAGTAGAGGGAAAGGTCACTCTGGTCTACACCTGAGGCTTCTGTGGGGAACTTGAATAACAAATGATATGCCACAACGTGAATAGTGGATTATGGTACATACTGGTGAAAACAAGTAAACAAATGGTAGAAGGATATGGCGGGGCGGAGCAAGAGTATTATCATGTTTTCCTGTGATCATTGAGTCGCATTTTCTGCATACACACAAATATGTCCATCCAAGTGGCCAGTCACAAATGTCAAGGGGTCCTCAGATGTGTGGTTCCATGCAATACTGGTCACATAACTGTCACTGTGTTGAGGTCCTGCAGGTGGGATGTGATGGAGCAATGCTCCTGATTCTTGATCCCAGATATAGACATCACCAACTGGAACAAGGGTGTCTGAATAACATGGAAGCACAGAGATACATTCAAGGCTTACCTCTTGAAGCAGAGAGCACCAATTCATTATTCTTCCCACCAAAGCAGCTTGGTGCATCATAAACAACCTCCTCAATGTCAGGTTTGTAGGTTTGTCTGTGAGTGTTCTGGATTGAGAAAATGGAAGGATGTCTGAAAATGCAATTTGAACGAACTGGAGTATAAGCCGTGATGTCTCGTTGTTTTCTTGATCCTGGAATATCTCTAGCTTCCATAGTTGAGGGTGAAGCTGATGTTTCAATCAATAAATAGATCACTTTTAGAGAAAACTCATCATCCTCACCCTGCCCAGGCTTATCATCCCTTTTAAAAAGAAGTTCCCCAAGCTGACTAAAGCAATGACCTCGCCTTGTGCATTCTGACCCACTCTAGTCACTCCTGCTCCAAGATATGAAGTGACCTCTGTTTTCCTGCAACATTCTCAATCAGGTTATGTCAAAGTTTTGTGCTAGTTTCTGGAATCTGGACTAACCATTCCACTTTGTTGGTTAGCAAGTTAAATACTGTAGTTACTATGTCTCAGCTATTTTTGTCATTTATGTAAAATGACCAACTCACCAACAAGATGTGGTATGTCTGCCATGTATCGCAGCTGCACAGTACAGATAAGCCGCAAGCAGTCTGGTGTGATGGCTGCATGGGTATAGTATGTAAGAAAGTTGCTGTTAAATCTCAACTTCTCAAGAATCTGGAGAAAGGCTCATTCTTCAGTGATTTGCATTCAGTGAAAATTCTAGATACTAGCTTTGCCTTTGAGATCCTGCAAATTCTAGTTCAACCAACCAGAGCAACAGGCAGAATGCATCAGACGCACAATTTTCTGAATTTTGTTATAGTGCATTTCACTTGAGAAGAATGCTATATTGTCGTCCAGTTAATTAGAACAATCATTGTGGTTTGTGAAGCTAGTAACTGACTCTTTCCATCTGGAAACCATCTGATACCAATTTTCTGGTACAGATCAGCGGAGTCCAAAATTTCCTGAACACCATCCTGCAAATCAGTGTGAAGAGACCCATGGTCAGTGTTTCCTGTGGGCTGTTTAGTCTATATGTCAGCAGAACTCACCTCCTCAGTCCAGAGTTTGATAACCGCAGTCCGCATCACCTTGTACCAAAAGTGCAGTGCCCACTGGTGACCTGGAATGTGTTAGAACACGAATATACAGTCATGATAGGCTAGGACCAAGCTATATTTCCATGGTGCTGGCTTTGAAAGCTGAATGTGGAACCTGATAATCCTAGCACCAAAAGTTATTAAGAAGCAGTTTTGAGTTAAATACAGGCATACCCCCACATGGAAAATCAATGTAGTCATCTGGGTCTTCCTTGACTCATGCTCAACACTGAATTCACAGCATGAGTAATTTGTCAGATCCATTAAAGACAATTTGTTCCTACATCAAAACAGCAACATATTCTCCATTGCAGGAGAATTGCATGTCCTCCACAAAATGTTTAAGATCTTTGTCTGCCTTCACATCCTGTGTCATCTGCAGCTGCTTCAATCTGGGCCAGAGACTATTGCCATGGGACACCAAACTAGTGTTATCAGGTTCTTCTTCCTTGCTCTTCTCATAGCCCTCAGAAAGGTTCATTGAGGTTGCACCAAGTTGATCAGTTGTGCCCACTGTTGTGGTGCAAGATACAGGAGACATCAGAGTGATTGGTGAATGAGTCTAGCTTCCAGATGGAGGGGCAGGCAGGCTGGATAGTGATTCAGACTCCTCACTGTCAGGGGAACTCCCGTTTCCGCCTGTATATACATTTCTTTCACTTATACATACTTCTAACTTTTACTCGCCGACTTACGAGGTCGAGTCGCCGACCCCGATCACCGATCCCGATCGTCGACTCAACCTATCGATCGACTGATTACTTATTATCAATCATATACGGCCGTTTGGCGGATGGGAAAAAAGAGAGGTCTGAGACCCGATCGGGATTTGATCGCATCGGCCGGGCCCT
>JABCKH010000485.1:0-14049 GCA_018851285.1 Lyophyllum semitale | reverse complement strand
TAATCCAAGAAAGTAAGCCATCAAGAAGCAAAAATTACTTCGGAAGGGCCGCAGCGGTATGTACGAGTCCTACTTATCTATCTATCCGTTTATCTATCACGATTTGTGACCCAAACACCGGTATACGTCCTGTTGCTCAATGGGTAATAATGCCAACCATCAATGTTCAATGTCGGTCTGTGCTCGCCACTCTCTGCGACGATATGCTGACAATGTCGTGGTGGATAGGCTCTTTGTTCGTTCAAGAGCCGGGTGAAGCATCGGAAGTTAGGTCGGACCAGTCTCGAGGCGACAAGAATCCTTAGCGCTGCTAGATACACGAGGTCACGGATCCTCGACCACCGTGTGGTATGTTTTACGCTTCGTATCCTCGTTTAGGTACGTACGTTTTCAATCACTTAATCGAATTTGACGGTTCATCTTCAATTCGTTCAGCTTTTCATATCCTCCGTCAAAACACCGATGACCTGCCCCAGCCGAGAATTTCGGACCCCAGAGAGATAGAGGGCAGTGGGTTCGAGGCCGCCGAGTCTAGGGCGTTGCAGCCTGCATTGGCGACGTGTTAGTGTCTGGTATAGTCCGATCGGATGGACATAGCAGCGACATGGTCCAATGAAGATAGGAACCGCCTATCGAGGGAGGTTTCATCGGATGTGGCCCAAAGAACTTGCGTGTGCAATGCGTGGGAGGGGAGGTCGAAATTGCTGTTAACGACCAGATCCCGCTGGAGGGGTCACCCTCACGCTCAGTGCTAGTCAGCGTTTCAATCTTTCGTCATCTATGTTATAATGATTTTATCTAATTTGTTTAGTTTTCTTTTTAGCCCAACATCGACGCTCAATTACCGTCGTGCGCCAACCCGTTTTCATGATGCGGATTTCTAGGCGCACAACGAGCTTGCGTTGAGGAGCTCTGGAAGGATTGGCGAGCTGAACAAAGGGAGATGGTGCTATTATTTCTCGGGCTGGGTACGTAGGAGTGTGAGGTAACGGGAAAATAAAGTTGCGAGGGCGGAGCTTTTCTCCTAGATCATCCCGAATAAAAGAAACAGAGCGATCGATCGACCTCAAAGACAGCCTCCGTGTTAAGGTACGTTGGGCTCTTTTACATCTTCAGAGACCTTAGCTAACGGTCGCCTTATCATAAGCTATTACCGCCCCGCGACCTCCGAGCTCAAGGCTTACTCTCGCATCATCGTTGCCGCCGGCTCCTCGCAAGTGCCGCTCGGGCTGGTGCAGCTCTGAATTTTGATGTCGAACAGTAACGAGCTGCCACCGTGGACCGTACCGGACAATTTTCAGAATCCCCGGAAATGTAATGAGGAGCGCCATGGAGGCATTTGAAGAGGCCCAACGAACGGGCACCTGCCCGACGTGCATTGGTTCAACAGTACGTTGACCGAGCTGCCTCACTATGATCGAATTCATTGCTGACGTTCTTCTCTGCTTCTGTACTTGGTATATACACCAAGATATTTACTATGGTCATAGTCCTTAAGACTTGGGGATCTTATCTAGACATATATACCTGCATATATATAATCTTATCTGCATCTTATCTATTTTCTTTCGAGACACACATGTCATTGCCACTTTGCTTCAATGTACTCCGATGGTGACCTACTGGACGAGGAGGAAACTCTTCACTCGATTACTTTCCGTCCTCGTCCACGCACCCGTGAAGAAGAAGGATTACGCGTCTCCGCAGCCACTCTCTCCGAAACCGAGCCTGGAGAGCACGCAAATTATTGTAACTTGGTAGACTCTCTCAGACTCTCGCGTGCCTTGGTGTTTTTCAAGTCTGTGCAAGGATTCCATACAGTTCGTGTCATCTCAATCTCATCAGCAATGGGTGTCAACTCACAGCAGCATTCACGACAGGGATACTTAGATTTGACTGGGCGACATCTTCCGGTGAGCTTGTGACGAATGAGTCAGTATTCCACACACTGATCACGACATTGTAATTAGCGGCTACTGGACCTACAGACAAGATGGCAGGAATATATGTCTGACTTTCTCAACTTGTCTATCCATGTGAAGCAAAAACTCTCCGAGGAGCCGGATTTGCGAGGGGTTTTGCATACCGTGGCCCATTACATCTTCGACGACGAGTGCATCTGGAAAGAGTTTCGAATGAGATGGTTGATCCCGAGAGAACTCGAGTACGGCTTTCTCTTGCAATTCACCCGTGAGTGCAAATCTCCATTCGTCTTCACTTCAGTTCCCAAATTTATTTTTAGAAGATACGCTTCGAACGCTTGCCAAAAATCCTACCTCACGCATTCAAATACTTTGTTTAGTCCATCTCCCCGCGGAGCTACTCGATTTCGTTTTTTTGCGTGCACCACTGCCACAGGCGCGCCTACTTTCCTCAACCTGTCGGATGCTTAATAAGATTGGGCAGCGACATATATTCAAGGTTCGTTCTGTTTTCTTTTACATTTCCCCATGATAAAGCGAGGAATCTATTTAGGTTCGAAATGTGATCCTCAAGCTGCCGGCGGAGTTCGGGAGGCAGCTGAGCGATTCGGGCCTTGTGGCAGAACATTATAGGGAGCAAGCAGCTCATGCTGCTCGGGAGTGTGCCTTATCTACTTGCAACTTTTTGCTGGGTCGCCAGGACCTGCTCGACAAGATGCACCGTCTACGGGCCTCCGATCAATGGTCTGGCCCAGAATTCAGGGCGCTTTTAGAAGATTTTCAAGCACAGGACCTCGACGACGGAAACTTCTACACTCCGTGGTATGATTCTTTGACGGCGATCTGCGCGTCAAGTCGCAACCTTACATCTATCGCCTTCGCCAATATGAAGCTCACTCTGCCGATGTTGCAGTGTATCTGCGAGCTTCCGAGGATTCATACTCTAGAATTTCAATCCTGCGACATCGATCATGGGGCTCTAGATGTGTTGCTGTCGGATGGAGGGGGAGCTTTGTCATGCTCCGCTTATAACCTCCACATCATGACGACCCCCGACAACTCTCTGTGGTACTCTCTTTTGTTTTGTCCTCGTCTTCGCACTGTGTCCGCGGGATCCAACTTCACGGTAGGCTTGCTTCCGCCCCCACATCGCATATGGCGACGAATTCGCTTCTTTCCTACCTTTCATTCCCTTTACCTTGGTCGTATAAACGTTTCTGCGGCTTTCATTTTCGCCGGATTGATAATACAGAGTGTAGCACCACCTCCCCTGCGATTATCAAACCTCAAACTCGAAACACGCGCTGGAATCTCCTACCAAGAGGTAACCGACTTTCTTCGCGGTTTCCAGAGCGCCCCATTACAGGTGCTTTCCATCGAAGGCCTTACCTCCGCGGATCCCGCCCTCTTTAATTGGATAGCGCAGCGCTTTCCACAACTCGTAGGCCTGACTTTAATCCTCCGTGCCAGTAATCGCCAAAGCGGGACGAAGCGGGTCAGATGGCCCCTACCAAGTTGGCAATATGCGCGATACCTCGAGGGCTTCCCACAGCTCGAGCATTTTGGCTGGAATAACAATGATTTGGAGATATCCTATTCCTCCTATCCTTTGCGGTTTTTGGAGGAGGGATTTCCGCAGGAATTTCACGCTGAATGGAGAGAAGCCAGGGAGAATGATTATTTCCCTGTAGACAGTTGGACGCCGGTACTGTTTGCGACCCACTGTCCAAGGCTGAAGATCCTCTCCGTCTCATCCGCGTTTGAGTTCTTCGAATTCACTCGGCGATCTGACGGCGGTATCATAACGAAAAGGGGCAAAAATAGCGCTTGTATCCGGAGGCGATGGGATCCTTCGACATTCGAAGGGCAGTGGCCGAACCTACTACCTTCACCAGACGAAGTAAATTTATAGTTCCACATCCTACTTTTCGATGGTAGTCTGCCATTGCGTATGTGCGTGGTGTATTTACAAGTCATAGAGTCAAATTTTGGCTCGAACTAGCTCGAACTGGGACGCCGTCGACGGATTCATCGGTCCCAGCGACCGAGAAGTTTAGCGTGTCCTCAAATAAGTATTGAACAAACAGTGTAAGCACGCGAGGTTGCAGTACACTGGGCCGTCGGGAACAACTCTGCACCTTCCCTTCACTCCCTAGGGTTAGGGTTTCATTTTCTGCTTGACGTGACTCTTCTACTTCCTCCTGCCGTTCTCTTCCCTGCCCTCTCCCGTCTCACTGCCCCACCTCACCCACGCAGAGCCTCGCCTCCCCCGCCTACATCGCCGTCATCCACCTGTCCCTCTTCGGCAATATTCTCTCTTCTCGCCCGCCTCCTGCATGTAACCAGCGCGGACGTGATCATGTCCTGCCCTTCCATCTTCATCCGTAGCAAGAAATCGCAACACAGGGGCTGAAAACGACCAACCCTCACTAGCCCTGAACAGTGGAATACCTCGCCATTGCTCGCCTGCATACCGTTGTCCATGATCATTTCCGTGCAGGCATGATGGTTCCTCCAGTGACGCATTGAAAATCGAGGTGGAGCCGCAAGTAGTGATAGTCCTGGAATAAAAACCACTGAAGACCAGACGAATCACTTTGAAGATATTCCTGAGATCCAGTCCCTATGTCATGATCGATCGACGCGGCTTCTCGTTCAATAACGTCCATCCATTTCTTCAGTCTAATCAGCGTCTGTAACGTTATCGCCAGATGGAGGAAGGACATCCGGCCAATGTGCTCCGAATGTCAACGGGTCCCATCGGCTTCGAACATCACGGGTGTCGTTGAAGGTGTGTTCGGCTACGACGGCGCCTTCAGATGGTCGGGAAAAAGAGAAATATTCGAACGCGGAAGATACGGCGAGGCTGCGCAAGGTTGGGCAATGAATCGCAAAAAGCACGGCCGTGCAGGAATCCTCGGGGAGATATTCGTTATCCTGGGCTTCTATCCAACCATCGACGTCCTTCTCCTCCAGGAACCCCTCCTCCAAGAAGCGTAGTGTAGAGGTGGAGAAGTTATGCGATAGATCACAGTTATTCCAGCCGAAGTGTTCGAGCTGTGGGAAGGCCGCGAGGTGTCGGGCATACTGCCAACTGGGTAGAGGCCACTTGACGGGTCTGGTTTTCCGTTGGCGGGTACTGGCACGGCGGATCAGGGTGAGGCCGAGGAGCTGCGGGAAGAGCTGGGCTATCGAATCAAGGAGGGTGGGATCCACGGCAGTGAGGCCTTCAAGAGAAAGGGCATGTAGAGGAGCGCTTTGCAAGGCTCGAAGAAGGAGGATCACCTCTAAGTCGGTGAGCCCTGCAGCTTCGAGCTTGACGCGTGATAGGCATAACAGAGGCGCTGTTCGTGCGGTATGTACTATCCATCTGGCGAATATGACGACGACGGCGACCTCGATATGACCGACGTAAAGCGACTGTAATGTAGCAAAAAAGCGGCATCTGCTCCAAATGCGCTGGGGAGGCGGAAGCAGAGTGCTTGTGAAGTCGGATCGAGCAGAGAAATTGCGAAGGCGGGGGCAAAAAAGAACAGAATACCAAAGACTTGTGTCGTGCGAGGTTGTCATGATGTGGAGATTGTATGCTGAGCTTGATAAACTGCCGTTAAGGTCCGACCGCAACGTATCTCGGGCTTCGCGAACGATGGTGCAGAATCGAAGTTCCAGAGTATGGATGCTCGGAAGCGCACATACACATCGCACCATGGATAGATCGAGCTTCATATTGACGAACGCCATCGAAGTGAGGTTGCGACTAATAGAGAAAATGTCGACCAGGGCCTCGTACACTGGCTTGTAGAAATTTCCGTTATCGAGGGCCTGGAGCTGAAGGTCTTCAAGGATAGTCCCTCGGAACTCTGACGCAGACCATTGGTCGGCGATCCAGAGATGCTGCATTTTGTGGAGGAGGTCCTTGCGTCCCCGCAAGAAACTACAGAGAGCTAAGGTACTGTCTCGAGCGAAATAGGCTGCTTTCTCCATATATTGTTCAGGTTCAAGGCCCGATTCATCTAGTTGCGTCCAGAAATTCGTCGGCAGCTTCAAGATCACACTTCGGGCCTAAGAAGGTATGCCTGTCGTTAATCAAAGGAACGACAACGGAAGTAGGGAAGGGAACGAACGCGGAAGATGTGCCGTCTCCCAATTTCGTTCAGTAGCCGACAAGTCGAAGAAAGAAGCCGTGCCTGCGACATCGATGCATGTTCGAAAACGGTATCAAGCAGTTCGGCGGGGAGATGAACTAGGTGGAGCTGTTGAATGTGAGGGATAGGGTTCTTGGTAAGCTTTTGAAGCGTGCGGTCTACAATCCGGTTAGTGGCGGAGGAACAGAAAACTTCATTGCAACTCACATGTAATGTCGAAAAGATCCTCATAGCCCATCCCTCCAGGGACCTTCCATGTGCTTCGAAAATCTGCCCAAAGGTCTTCATCATTGAACGTGTATTCGGCCGTGGGTCGCATAACTCCCTCCCAATCGAGCTTCTCAACGATACTCTGCTTCACATGGACAGACAGGTTGACAAAGGCAGATAGATACGCGTGCCATATGGTCTGTAAAGCCAGTAAACGCTGAGTACAACACCACGTTTAGCAAGAGAAACAATCGAGTCCATCAGAAACTCACTGGAGGGTGTCGCCCTGTCAAGTCCAAGGACCCCTACGACGAATAGAACTTAGAATCCGCAAACATTTGATATTCCGATCCTCACCGTATGAAAGCCCTCCACAGACTTGAAATATCCCAGGACACGCCAATATCTGATAGAGTCGACCGCCGAGGTAATTGAAAAAGCTTCTCCCTGGTCCCTCAGTCCGATGGATCCAGCAAGGCGGGCTCGTTCCTCTTGTCTTTCAAAAAAGCGTAGAAACGGGTGGAATTTGGAAGACTGGAGGGCTTCCTTCTCGTCGAGTAGGTCGTCGTCCGAGTACATAGTGAATGTAAGTAGCTGATGGAGGAGAAACGATCAAAAAGTTGGTACATGTTGTAAATAAACAAAGAATTATATTTGGCCAATTTTTTCCAAATGTGTGAACACTTGGTCGTAATTATACAGTATCTCGTCCTTCCTGCATTTCAATGTACTCTGACGACGATCTAGTGTCAGACGAGCCGAATATTCTACGTAACTTAGGGAAATTCCATCCCTATCTTCATTTTTACGACGAGAAAGAAGAAGAACATCGCGTACACTACCTATACAAAATCGGGAGGGAGAACCAATCCAGCGCTGACTACTCTTTCGAAAACTTCGGCAGTAGATTCGCTTAGGCTTTGGCGTATACTGGGATTCTTCAAGTCTGTACAAGGTTTTCATACGGTGTGTATTTTCTAGAATTTTAAGATATGCAACTCAGGGGTGTCCGTCATATTCAGGGCTCCCTCGACTTATCTGGCCGACATCTCCCGGTAAGAAGACATATGTAGACCTCCGATCCCTTCCTGGATTTACATCGTCGTTAGCGCTTCTTGCCTTTGCAAACAAGATGGAATCTATATACAGCTGACTTTATCAACTTGTCTGTGCACGTCAAGCAGACCGTCTCCAACGTACTCGATCGGAAAGGTGTTTTGACCGCCGTGACTGCCTACACTTTTGACGATGAAAGCGTTTGGATAACCTTCGAGAAGAAATGGAAACTCTCGGCGGGATTCGACTACGATAGCCTTTCGATTCACACCCGTTCGTAGCAGTCCATTCTCTGATTCGATGAGCTTTGTTGATATGACATAGACGACACATTCAAAATCCTTTCCCAGTTCCCTATCCCTCGCATCCAACAGCTTTGCTTGGTTCATCTCCCCTCAGAACTGCTTGACCTCGTCTTCCAGCATGCATCGCTCGATCAGGCCCAACTCCTGTCCTCGACGTGTCGTATGCTCAATGCTATCGGACGGCGCTTCATATTCAAAGTTCGTGGCGTCGTTTTCTTTATTTACGCTCCTAACCCTAAATACGCGTAGCAACGGAGCCTGTCCTTCGAACTACCTATGGGTTGGCGGAAACAGCTGGACGAGTCCGACCTCGATCAGGAAGACTTCCTCAAACAACTTGCCTACACTTCAAGAAAAAATGTACTTACACTCTCCGATTTTCTCCTCGGCCGCCAGGAACTTCTTGACGAAGTCCGTGATCTTCACATTTCCGATGAATGGGTTACGTCGTTTCCGTGGGGACCGCCAGACACATTTCCAGTTTCAGCACTCGAAGACGGACCGTTCTACGTTCCGCTCTATTCGTCTTTCACAAACGTCGTTGCAGCTTGCCACAATCTTACATCGATCAGTTTCCTCCATATTGATCTCAACCCCCTGATGGTCTATTGCATTTGCGATCTTCCCAGACTACATACCCTGGACTTTCGACTTTGTGGAGTCACTTGATGTCAAAGAAACACTAATGTCAGACGCTGGTGCAGCGCTATCGAGTTCCACATGTAATCTCCATATATGGATGTCAGGCGACGAAGCTGCGAGTATCTGGTACTCTCTCCTATTTTGTCCGCACCTTCGCAATCTCTCGGCCGAGGCCGATTTGGAGACTCGTCTACCGATACCACCACCAAATATCTGGCCTAGATGTCGTTCATTCAAGACCTTGGAGTTTCTATATCTTTCCCACATTGACGGCCACGCCATTCCTTCGTTCACTGCATGGCTCGCAGCAGCACAGCACAGCTCGCTATCACGATTGAGTCATTTGAAGCTCCACACAGCGTTAGGGATATTTGACCAAGAGATGCTGTCTATCCTTCGAGTATTGGAGGCCGCTCCCATTCAGGTCCTTTCCCTGGACGGCTTCACGGCAGGAAATTTCACCCTCTTTGATACAATATCTCGCCTCTTCCCGAACCTCATCGGCCTCACTTTAAATCTCCGTACCTCCCGCAGTCAACGAAACATGAGGCACATCAAATGGCCCCATCCCGAATGGCAGTACGCACGACGCGCAGCGGCTTTTACAAAACTTCGGCACTTCGGTTGGAACAACGAGAAACCTGTTTCATATTATCCCCGCGCAATGCTTCACTTAGAGGAGGGATTTGACGACTTCGCTGGACAGGATAAGGCCGTGAGCGATGTGTGTTACGATGCAGGGAATGAGACGCCTGTACTATTCGCCATCCACTGCCCAACGCTCCGGACGTTCTCCATCACGACGAAGGTCGACGTGCGTTACATTTCTAGGATGTCTGAAAGCGTCGTTGTTTCAAGGGAGCCGCTGAACGGTGCCGCACGTTATGACGAGAATCACTGGAATCCTCTGTTGGACAGTTGTTGGCCGCCCGTGATGCCTAAAACTAGAGAGAACGAGACGAACGTTTAAGACGATATAAGATATGCTTCCTTGCTCGTGTTTCATACGCTTATTCTTGTCACCATCATCCTTTCTGTTTACTGCCTCCAGAACCTCAATAAAATGCCTCTTGAACCAATTATTGACGTCGTCCATATACGCTCCCCACTGACCCAACAGGTCCTGGCAAATATTCCATCCCTCCACACACTCCACATCTCCGTCATCTTCCCAATCACGCCACCCTTTTTCGCTCGTAGATCTCATTTCCCTGTTTCGAAGAGATTATTGAAGTGGCCAGCTTTTCAAGGCAAAGCGATATGCCAGTGGGTGATCCCACCGCAAATTTTCGCATAGGAGTCGCGTAAAAAAAAATTCAAAAATTAAGTACTGCTTGCCAGTCTGATTAGCATCTGAGTATTGCGTGCCAAGTATGGTGGCATCAACACAATATCGTTCCGACTCGGCATTTGCTGTATTTCTGACGCGTCTAAGGCACGTGATCGCGTCCCGTTAGGTAATCATCTGTTTACTCTGCAGCTCAGTGCTCTTCTCCAAGAACAGTTGACACGAGACGCTCCCTCTTCGCCAATGTTTATCTGGATTTCCATTCCTAGCAGAGGTAGATATCACATTAGTAAACATAGTAAACATATACCTCGACGCTGGCGGGCCTGATGATGTAGCGCGCTTACAGGTTAGTTAATCCTTTTTATTTTATTTATCTCCACCTAATTTGAACCAACTTTGCAGAAACTCCCAGGCTGCTGGTAGCTGGTACGAGTTGGTTCGAGTCGAGATCATGCTCGCGAGTTTCGTTGCGGCCCAGGGAGGTGTGCGCTTGGTACTTGAAGGTGGACGAAACTGGCAACGATGGAGGGATGCCGGTTTGGAGGTAAGCATTCGGTCTTATCTAGACATACATAAGGCTCGGCCTGAGGTGTAGTTCTATCTTTTGTGTAGCTCATGGCGCGATTGGCGGACGGGAGACAGGGACGGGAGCATTGGGGATCGTGGTGGATATCAGGAATCGAAAGGTACGGCTGTGTTTTGTTCAATGACTGCTTTTTTGATTAATCTAGCTAACGGTTTTTACGACAGTTGCTGCGAACTTTCCTATCAATATACATGGAGCGAGCCTGATTACCTCGGATCTGGCCACCTGTTCGTCACAGCTCCACCCCCGTTCACATTGCCCATAAGTAACGGGCGGAGGGTCCAAGTTGATTGTTGTTGAGGCCATGCTCGTGGGCGTCTTGTCGCCGAGGGAGATGTGTTTTTGTTGTTGGCAGCCCGGCCACTCCACCAATATGGTCGACATCAATGCGAACTATCACCATCTACGACGAGGTCTCGAGACCGGTATATCGTGAGTCTTACACTTCGTCCTCTGCCAACTCTTACTGAGTATACGAAACGAAAGGACAAACGGAGAAAAGTGGGTAACTAGCCGCTATTTCACCCCGCAGGAGTGGCGGGCAGATTTGGTATTTTGGAAGTGCCGGGGTTGTGCATGTCTGCGCTGACAATGAGAATCGCACCACAGCCCAATGTGCGATTCAACCGGCGGATGGGGTTGGCGGTTACCCCCTAGCACATCCATTCTTCCGCACCCAATCTCTGCTGTCGAAAGGATCGCAGTTCTAGTGTAGCCGCGCAGATCCTACCTTGCAGTCCGAAGATCTCGGATTTTTCGCGATCTTACCCACCGTCCCGAGGACTTCCGCCTACTCTTGCCATGTCGGATCCCATGCTCGCCATCCCTTCCTGCTTCGGCCTGTTCCAGCTTGTCGTCTTGGAAGCTCAAATCTATCCGCAAGACATGCTTGGCTCCAACCAATTGCACGAAAAGACGACGAGCAGTGTGGGAGCAGGCATTCTTTCGGTGCGCGGGCCTGGGAGCAGCGGCAGCGGGTACGAGACGCTTCCGCTTTCCCCCTTTGCTGGTGGTGGTGGTTTTTTGGGAGGTTCTGAGACGTCTTGCGTAAAGGATTAGCTCCACAAGTCCACCGCTCACTCCTGAGGATGGTCAAGGGAGCAAACTGTGGTTGGACTAGCAGTGGATCCACGCCAGTCGTTTGTGGTCGGTCGACGCCATCTCCTGCGATAACATGGGGTAGCCAATTCGTTCGATGGCCTTCCACGATGGCTCGTTTTTTTTTCGCTCCAACCCGCACGCACCCGCACCGAAGAAAGACTCGGCGACCCCAGTCCACTTCGTCGGGAAGGACCCGACGCTCATCCAAGCGCTCATGGTCGGCCACCCCGAGCGCTCTGTCGGCGTCCTAGGAGTGGGTGGGTAGAACTTGGGCTAGCTTAGGCTGGGGTAGAAGAACATGGGGCTGTGTGGGGACGTGTGGGTTGAGGAGAGGAAGGCTAGTGAAGGGTAAGGTGGTATGCTGCTAGGGTGTATTCATGAACATTGATGGACTCGTACTTTCAAAAATTCAGACTATTTGTACCCAATTACTTTACCCGCCGGTTACCATCTTATCTAACGATGCTGTGTCGTTTTTACCCGAACGGGGAGGCTGTTGAGCGCGTCCTGGTATTCACGTGCCACTGAATCTTGATTGCTGAGCGCTGAGCGCTGGCTGATCCTTCGCATTCTTACTAACTTTCACGCATGCACCATTGCTTGAGCGTCGCTGAAATCCAGACCCTCGTTTTCGAACACCTCCAGGCTGAGGATATCTCGACACTGGAAAGTTTAGCAAGGACATGTACCGCTTTCAAAGGTCACTTGATCGTTTCTTTCTACCATTAGTATCATGTCTCACGAATATCGGTATCAGAAACCGCGCTCGATGCATTATGGCACGACCAAGACAACCTTGCCCCTCTAATACGAGTGATGCCGGACGATATGTGGGTGTTGAAAATCGAATTGAGGGGGTTGAAGATTCTGGCATGTGCTCCAAGTCGATTTTCGCGAGGGATATGTGTTCATCTTAACCCTTTAGCGATTCGTCCGAGCACTGGAGACAAACGATTGGCCAAGATTTGACTACTATGCACCTAGGATCCGTCGTATAGGGTATACGAACAGGCGAGAATCACTTGCAATATTCACTCACGAAACGGTGTGGAATCCCTCAGTGCCCATCGTCCTCTCCATCTACTACTCACAAATCTTTGTACACTCCACCAGCATCAACTCGGTCCCTTGTTGCCACAATCAATCCAATTTTTATCCATTCTTCTCAGTCCAAGGATCACCGAGATCTCCCTATCAATGGAAGGAATCGAGTCGCTTAATAAAGTACTCGAGCTTCTTTCATCTGTGCCACAGCTGTGCCCAGGACTTCGTTCCCTTATTGTGGAGAGGCGCCATATGGAGGCAAATCAACCGCGACTCGTCCTTGCAGTCGAACTACTCATTCGTTCCCTAACCACCTTGAATCGCTCGATGTTAGGCTTTGGGGTGATATGATACTTGGGCCCACCATGATCCACCATCTCGGGACCCTTCCTACACTTCATCGTTGCATGAGAATGTACATTTCACCCAAGCTCACCAGTCACCAACTTCGAGAGCTGTTCGCAACAAATCGTGGGCGATTTCCCAAGCTCCGCACACTTGATTTTTGTGTCCCAACCTTGGAGTTTGCGGCGGAGGTTATACAGGTATTGCAGCGTCCTCTGGAATACCTGCTTGTGGATGTGAGGAGGGGCAGCCCGTCTGCTGAGCCGCTTTCATCCCTCTTGAGGTTTATTGGATCCTTCCGCCACCACCGTTGCGCCTCGTCACTAATGTATCTGTATATTCGGGTTACTATACTCCGAGAACCCAACCCCAGCTCTGTTCGAGACGTCTTCAGATCGTTATTTTCGGTGCAAGCACTCCAAAAACTGATAATCTCGGTCCAACATGGCTCCGAGCTTGACAACGATTGGTTCGTAGACGCCGCATTGGCATGGCCCCATCTCCAATCACTCTGCCTGTATTATGTTGGACGTTCTCAGTTGACCTTGGCAGGCCTGATCCCATTAATCCGACACTGCTCCGAGCTCCGCAGTCTTTCGCTTCCCTTCTCTGCTGCACCATTCGATTTGAAGCTCCTCCAGCCCAACATATGTAACCTCGCGACAACACACTTGACATTGGTGGACTGCCCAATTGTGACACCAGTGGGTGTCTTCCTATGCCTGGTGGCTATCAGTTTCCCAACTTGCGAACAATCGATCACTCCGGAAACGAGAAGACAGTGTCTATGAATTGCTTTACAATCGCGTTCCGCAGGCAGTGGACTAATATCCTTAACAAACACTTGTAACGGGGCATGGGAATAATTGCAACAATTCTGCCCTTCTTGTTTGACAGCCACAAGTGTATTTATAAGTGCCAATCGAGTACCTCTGACATCGCACGTCCGTGTCTTCGACGTGGACGAGATAACTTTTGCTGACTGGTTCGGAATTGAATATCTATACATAATACATCGCTACAGCTGTCATACATATAGAGTCGCCAGCAGAATATAAAGACTGAGAAATGGAGTTGAGCGCAACAGGCAGACACGTTGGTCCGATCCGACGCGTTTCCGTCACGTTACTCACGCGTCTTCATCATTATTATTTGAGCGCAGTGTCTGGTTCAACTTAACGCATATGCATCATTGCTTGAAGGTCGCCGAAATCCAATGCCTCATTTTTGAACACTTCCATCCCGGCGAGATCTCGACTTTGGCGAGCTTAGCGCGGACATGCACTGCTTTTACAGGTCAGTCAATATGAGGCTCTTTCTTGCAGTATGATCGGTGGCATAACACACGAATCGCTGTATCAGAATCCGCGCTTGATGCACTATGGAAAGACCAAGAAACATT
>JABCKH010000484.1:0-14078 GCA_018851285.1 Lyophyllum semitale | reverse complement strand
CTTGGATGCAGTAGCCATGTATTGCCGATCTTTGGGCACGCAACAGTACAGTGTTTGCATAGAAACCCTAAAAATTTGAATAGAAAAATGGATATATTGATGAACCCTACAAGAATGTAACATAAAAGTCGACTATGGAGATGACAAGCTGTACAAACTGGGTCCAAATTGACAGAAAGAAAGGAGAGGCAAGAGGACAAGTATTGACAAGTATTGCCAATTGGGTTCAGAGTCTTATTGTCAATCTGACAACTGACTTATATCACACAAATCAATTCAGAAGTATATCATGGATACATTAATAATAGAATTAAACAAATAGATTAAACTAAAAAAACGACACGAAGCTGAGATAAGCGGCGTCCGGCACCATGGCGTCGCGTCAGGGCGAGCGGCGGGTGCGGTCGGTCAGATACTGTCAACACCTCAAACAGCTTGCTCATTCTCTCCCGGAAAACAGCAGGAGCGAGAACCTCTTGGTCGACGGTTGAATGTTCGTCCTTCATCAGCTGCGGTGTCAACCACTGAAGCACCTCTCCGATTGATGGCCGGTGGGCAGGATCCTTCTTCCAACAATCTTGCATGACTAACCATATGTTCTCTATCAGCCCCCATTCCTGCCAGGATCAACTCGACTCGATAGGCCTTTGTGGTCGAGCTCCAGACGTAATCTTGAGTATGACTGTAGCAATCTGGGGTAGATTCACATAGGGGACACCCCCAGTGAAGATCTTTGTCATTGAGCACCAAAATCAATAATCCATACTATAACTTACTTCATAGCAAACAGAGGCCCAGGGGTATATATCGGTCTCCACACTGTTCTTCACCACTTTGTCATTTTCCAGATCAAATAGCTCGGGTGCCTGCCACTGGATTGTACCCCCTTGCGAGGCCACAGCCGAGTGAGTAGTCCAGGCAAGTATCTCTGAGTCAGAGACCGAAGAGATCCCAAAGTCTGCCAGCCATGTTCTTCCCGCATCATCGACAAGGATGTTTGGCTGTAAGATAATCTGGCATGACTGTAATTGTTGTGCTAAAAGAAAACCCTTCACATACCCCCTTGAGATCTCCATGAATAATTCTATGCATGTGTAAATACGACAGCCCTTGGGCAACATTAATAGCCTAGACCATCCAATGAGATGCGCGTTCTGCATGACGGGAGCCATGCACTTGCCAGTGGAAGGCGAACTGCTTCGGGCTTGCATTTCAAGTACATTGTGATATCTCCTTCTTCCATCCATGGGGAGATGAGGCAGATTCTATTTGGGGAAGAATATAATCCATATATCAGGAGGATGTTTTGATGCGATAACTGCATCCAAAGTATGGCTTCCTTGCAAAATTTCTGCGAAAGGCCGGATCTGTGATTGAAGCGTTGAATCAAGCGGAAGAACTCACCTTCATGATATACTCAATCTGGGTGCATTCATAAGCACATATGGCCTTCATGCACACACTTTGTCCCTTGAAGGTGCCCTTGTAAATGTTTGCAAAGCCTCCAGCAACAACAGGGTACTGGTTTTCATAATTGACGTCCCTCAGCTCATAGCATACAGGGTAAAGGCCTGACGCCGCTGCAAGTTGTTGAGTGGCTACAACGAGGTTGCATCAGAACGATGTGTCCAGTGCAGGTATATCCAGCACCTAATCCAGCAATAAATCATACGACATAGTTGATATCGTGTATCGTACCGATTGAAAAGAATCGAGGAGCTTCTGTGCGACTGGACCACGGCACCCTAGTAACCATCTATAGAGTTTAGCATTGAGGAATATCTTGAGCCGAGTGATCAGCACCGCGAGCTCAGAATCTGCTGCGAGTGTCGTCCGATTCCTAGAATTTCGAAAAGAATATGGAATATCAGCCTCCTTAATGAACATGCTTTCTAAAACATACATCCCGCGTTGAGCGCCATCATACTGATCCATCTCCATAACAGTAAGCAGATTTCACATGCCGAGCGAGCCCTCAGACATAGGATGAGTGTACAAGCCTCGAGGTCTCTCGTCAACAGCCAGGAGGACAGTGTCTTGCAGCCACGGTGCGAGGTCCCACATTACTAGTCACTGTGACATGCATGTCAGTTGATCAGATAACAAGCAGCATGAAAGATGTTAAAAACATACAGGGAACTTCTTGAGACCTGGCTCAACTAGTTAACTCAAGAAAAATTTATGATTCACCACGACAGCTTCACTTTGGAGGCCTCAACCATTTTCTGAATCAGATAAGCCGTCAAGTTCTGAGGAACTAGTAGTTAATTGGCAAACCGGGACCCTTGTAATAGCTAACAGAATACTGTCCCATTTCAATCAATTCGACTGTCACAGGTCACAGGACCCCCTGGTTTGGTTGAAATTGGACCCTTGTCACGGGTCACCAGGACAGCAGCCAAATCCGCCTCAAAGAGTCACGCGAAAAATGCGAAAAATGAGGTCGAAATCAAGTTGAAATGGTCGAAAATTCGCCTGCGTCACATGTGCCACAGGGTTTGGTCGAATCCATAAATTTTGACCAGGCGGTCACAGGTCACAGGTGCGGTCAAATTGATTGAAATGGGACAGTAGAATAAGCGATATCGCGCAAGTCTCTGCATTGATTGTGGATACTACATCTGTCTGTCCACGTATTCTCGTAAGCCTTTCTTCGATGTATCATGCTGAGCACGACGGACGTGAGCCCTATGGATGCTAGAGCCAGAGGACACACGGCAGGGGCAGCCTTGGGAAAGAAGGGGTTTGTTGATTGTCTGCCGCGCCCAGACCAGGCGGAGTAGAGTGCGCTTATTCAGGGCAGCTGGCTTTCCAAGTAAGGGACAGTCAGACGAGCGAGAGGAAGGAGGAGAGAGTGGGAAGGGGCAAGCACACCAATTGTGGGGTAAGTTGGAGGGAACCTAGTGTTATGAGCAGGAAAATGTCCTTGCAGGGCATTTTACAGACATTGCGTTCTATGCTCCTGATCTAGCTTCGCCGCAGCTTTGAGGGCAGAGGGATTGATTCAAGGATTGTGGGGAGAGAAGGGCCTTTCAAGGTGTCCTCTTCAATTCTGGAAAACGAGAAAAGTGAGCCTGGAACAATGAGAAATAAATTACTCATTGTTAACATTATAGAATTAAGATGCGGATTAACCATCCCTCTCAACATAAGCAAGTTCATCAGATTTCCCGCATCAATAGAATGTCGGCGGCATGTGTGCTCCCATGCGTGCATCGTGCCAGGGCATGAGCGTTAGCCAGATCCGAGAGCATATGCACCAGGTCTTTATTGGTGCTGTGCTCGTAGATACATGGGCAGCGGAGGAGGGGGGGTCCTAAAGTCGTCTGAAGTGGATGGTAATGCTTTGGAATGGCCAACCTGCCGCCCGCGATTGTTGCTCAGCACAGAGTACGCCTCTGCCATGCGTGTGAAGATCTCCTTAGAGTTGGGGTCCTTCGACACATCGGGTTGGTGCTTCTAGCTCAACTACAGATGCCGGCACAGCCAGGGATATCAGAGGAGAGTGAGGGAGATATCATGAGTCGCCGACTCCATCGCAGGAGAGCCTGGAGCCTACTTGGTATAAGAAATGCAACTACAAGAATCCAAGATAAGGATTTTCAGTGAAAGGTTCACGTTCAGAGAAGGAGTAGCTAAACTGACCTTTGTCTGCGCCTTGCTTGCGGTTTGAGGGACGCTGAGTGTCTCATAGTGACTGCAGTGAGGGCATGAGGTCGAGATGGGCCCGTAGCTCCTTGCTCGTAGTTTTTGGTCAGTATGGTAATGTGAGATGGCGCAGGGAGGAGGAGGAGGAGGCGGAACGACTGGGTTCAAGTCGGATTGAAGTTGGAGGACTCGCAAAACAGGAACAAATAATGTGTGCCTGCTTTTGTCTTTCTGTCAACCACCGTGATCACCTATGACAACTGCGGCTGGCAACCGTCGCATATTCACTCGAGCTCAAACCTTGCAGATATCCCCGCCATTCGTTGTTAAGGAGAATAAGCTATCACAAATGCATCTCGCAACTCTCAATAAAGAGTAGGTGCCCGTACTTAATTCGACCCAACAGTGCGCTAATCTAGTATTCCAAGCCCTCAATTAGTCTCATACCAAGAACCTCATACAAAAACGTGTGAGGTGCTTATGTGAACCTACCAGAATATCAGTGATACCAACACTTTACAAATCCCTCATAAACCTTCAAGTTCAAATAAGCACTTCATGCCAGGACTCTCGGTATATTGAACAGTCATGTGGGTTTGTCTCCTGGCTGAATGACCGACACCTGTTGAGAATAGCCTTTCTGCACAATGAGATGCTCTTTCAGCTACTGAGCGATGCATGTGGGATGTCTTGGTGACTGTTGTGCGTACTATGCCGAAATCCTCATTTACCCCAGAGTCAGACACCAGGCAATCACAAAATTGTCATGCATTTCACCCCACAAGTAGTTTTCAAGACTACCAACCAAGACACGAATCAACGATCAGGCGCACCAGCGTCTGCGTCGGTAATATAACGATGCTGGGACGCGATGTGTACCCTTTACAGGCCTATGGTCTCCCAATTCAGGTGCTAGGATCACAATTGAACCATTCACTTGTCCAACTTCCTACGTGCTCGCCTCTCCAGGACCTCCTCCCAGTTATTCGCCATTCCGCTCTCGCACACCTTAGCTTTCCCATACTCCACTATCTGGCTCTCAGACTCCTCAGGGCACGCTTCCATGTGAGCTTTGACGTCCTTCAACCATGCCTGGCGTTCGTTATAGTTGAACCACTCCTTCATGTACTCCCCTACCACCAGTTTGTCAATGATCCCTTGGGGCGGTAAAAGATCGCCTTGGAACTCCTTCCCCCCGATCTTTATGAGAGGCGGGGGGTCGATCAAGCCTACGGAGCATCATAAACAGATGTGTTGAGATAGTTGAAAAAGTATACGCACTAGTGTCCCATATGCTCATATTGAACGCGACATTTTGCAATCGCCCGCACCCAAAGTCCTCCTCAAGCGGCATGATTTCACTAGCCTTCCAGTTGTTGTTGAAGCTGCATTCATGCTCCTCCAGGTAAGTGAAGTCGGTGAGACGGTACACTCCATTCTGCACGAGGACGTTTCCCTCGCAAAAATTACAGTGATGCAAACCCAGAGCATGCAATTTCGCTAGTGCGTTCAATATCTTTAGTCTTGTAGCATTAAAACCAATTGAAAAATCAGTTTTCTACTTTCGAAAGAATCTTAAGGTGACTTACCGTTCTTCCAACGATAAGTCTTCAAATTCCCCGACAACCGGCTTGCCGCAATACTCAAGAAGAAGGCATCCGAGCTTCCCCGTACTGTGCAAGGTGCAGCTTCCCTCATAGAATCCGAAGCACCAGGGGACGACATCTCCTTGAAGGTCTTTCAACGCAGTAACATAGTAGTTCGCCTCTCTTGTGAGGTCTTCCAGAGCCTGGGAGTTCAACGCCAGCTTGAGTACCACACGAGATTGATCATTTCGCAGAGTAGCAGAGTAGACCGTGGATTGTTCGTCAACAGTGTCGTCATACAGGAGTTCGCCAACCGTGGCGTGAAGATCAGAGCCTTTGGAAGCTGATACGTTGTTAGAAGACAACGACGCTGACTTTTGGAGAGTCAGCAACCCAAGATTGGTAGAGTTGCAACCGCACGGGAGTGCAATTGGAAGCACCGGGGGTGAGATTTGTAGCGTTTGAGTCATTGGGATAGTAGAGTGTGATTTAAGAAGTAACAAGTTGGGCGCCCTAGCTGTTTTAAAGCAAACTTAATCATCACGTGGTTCCTCGATGTTCGCCACTGCAATCGCCACAACATGCGTTTCTTTGTTCTCGAAGTACAATAACATTATTATTCCATCGCTAAATCACGAATGCCGTCGGAATGCGGCCGAATTTCAGAATATCCATCCCCGGTGCTTAGCCATTGCCAAGCCATTGCAAGACAATTGCGCCTAGATGAATCGTTCACTGACTCAGTGGCACCCTGGCGGCACCGTCATTATAACAAGAGATAATAAGTAATCAGCCGCCTGTCGGCAAACAGGGTTGAGATACAAGCCGACTTAAACATAACAATACAGGAATTGGCGGTATGAGTCCTCTCCATTCTGTTATTCGCTCAATTGTCTGTTACTATTGTTTATTCTAGCCAATGGGGACAAGATAATTTGTCGTGGACCAACGACCTTTGTTGCTTTCTGTACTTTCCTCATTTGCAGAAAAACACCCCTACAAGCTACCAACTTTCTATATAAGTGAGTGACAGGGTCCAGTCTACTCCCAGTACAATCGCCTTTTCCATCATGAGCTCGATTTCCATCCCTTCAGCCACCACTCAAATTGACCTGCTTACCACCCTCAAATCCAAACCTCTTTATAAACCAGTTCCGTTGTCAAGCACAACAGCTATTAGCACCCGTGCACCCACCGTCACAGAAATCACGTCCTGGCCAGAACACCGATTGGTCGGTGTTGTTTTCCAGGAAGAACTTGCCGAGCAGCTAATCTCCGAAGCGCTGACGGTTGCAAACGCCGCAGCCACGACACAGCTCAAACTCACCGATATCGAACATGTACAGTGGTTGGCGCGTATAGACCCCGCCACCACGTGCAGCATATTGTCGCCCGTAATCAATAGTGAGATGGACACCCGCGACTGGGTGTTGTCTGGCTTATTTCACCCAGCTCTGGCAGTCTTACGTCTTTGCTGCGGGCAAAAGCCTCGGATCACGTACGAGCCAAGAACGGACATGCCTTACTTAGCTTCCTCTCCCGTGGTGAAAGGCTTGCCCATTCCAGACCAGAAACTGTTCACAGGAATACCGAAGGATGGTAATTTCGCGTATGCGGAAGCCGTCCAAACACAGGAGATGAAAACAGATAACGCCTTGGACATCAGAAAGTTTTTGAAGCTTTTGACTTGACTCCACTCAAGCTAAAGGGATCACAGGCGCCTTTGGCTATTCCATTCGTCTGGCCGGGCACCGGCTCACAAACGATTGATAAAGTAACTAAAATTCTGATTCAGGTCAGCGACCCATGCCATTAATTATATTCTCATCTAACTGTTGTCCTTTTGCTCACAGGTCTTTGGTCAGATGTTCAAGAACAACGTCGGACAAGGCGTATTGACGTCTTATAATTCCACGATATTTCTCTATCTCAACTTGAAGACAAGAATTCTACACATGTCGAAGGCTTACGATTTCACGAAGGATGATCCATTGGCCGCAACGTTTGCCTGGTTTCTTTCCTCCTTTAACGAGGAGGTTGCCGCAAATCTGCGTGTCCTTGAGCCTAACATGGAATGTATCGAAGAGTTTAACTCTACACCCAATCGTTTCTCCGAAATTGGAGCTAATGTTCGGTAAGTCTTTCCCATGTTCACCTTTCTGCCCACTTCATCTAACCCTGAAATTTATGAAGCTTCGCCACGAACTTTTCACTAGAGATAGAACGTCCCCGTCGTGAAAGCCCAGCTAAAGGCGCAAAATTGCGCAGCACGACAGGGGAGCAGAAAAAATATGACAAACGTCATGGAGGCGGTGCCCCCGACTCTCTTCCCGACAGTTCTGATGTTGCAACCCCCCTCGTTCCGCGGTCGAGGTCGAGGTCGAGGGTACAAGAAGCCAATGCAGGCGACCAAGATACACCTCAGGCCACCACTAGTCGGCAGCCTCGGACGCGTTCGACCACGTCTGAAGAGACCGTGGCTCAGATCGGCAGAAAGCCTGGTGCTGCGCTACGAAGTGTCGAAGACAGCGATGAACCCAAAGAGACAAAGGGAGATAAACGTCAGAGAGGGAGGAAGTAGAAGAGAGTATTTCACATTGCAATCTGTAACAGATCCAAACCCGTATACCAGAATTATTGATCGGAGACGCCCCACAGCTTGATATTCGCGGATGATTTAGGGGAGATAGAGGGCAGTGACGAGAGATAGCTGAGAGTTGGCTCACTTGTCCGCGACAGAGAACCATCATCAGAATAGGCACCCTTGTGATTGAGGAAGTAGGCTAGCTTTCGTCGCATTTAACAGAACGCTGACCGCGCTTTCCTTTTCCGAAATCTGTACTGGCTCGTGTACACCGTGACGCAGAGAATGCCGCATGCCAAGGGAGCAAAGGCCGAACGGCACACCGTGTGCGTGATCCGAGTCCATGGCCCACGGCGAAATAACCACTAGCCAGTCTTTTTTTAGCCAAAGCAACCTCTGCCTAGAAAACCCATCACTCACAACGAGGATCATTTGAATCGCGTCAAGACGGCCCGAAGCCTTGTAACAACAGCTCCAGCCTCTGCCATCGCGTACCAACCAGCAGGTCTCGATAGCTCAGTGGACTTGTGTGATTGGACAGCATCCAACCATGGAAAATGCACACAGTCTAAGGGAGCCAAGATCACAAGGGGAACTTGTGTAACCGTGTTCGAACCACATCGGGGATCTATAATGAGGAATTTGGCTAAAGAAATTTTTCGTAACGCAGCCCGCCCACCTTCGAGGGCTCTCGATACAAGCAGTACATAACCGTTCTCCAGCCGACATACACCAAAAGAAAAGGTCTTTAAGAAGCCCCCGTCTACGTTATTATAAAAGTCATCCCGCGTATACGAAGGAAACTAGTAAACCTGAAAACCTGTATTTTAATATCACACCTCTACAGACTCCCGCTCCCTCGCCAACCTCCCCTTCCCCCTCGCCATATCCACCACACGCCACGCCTTCCTCGCCTCCTCCACCATGCGCATCTCCTCCTCATACATCTCCTCAAACTTCCTCACCTCCTCCTTGAAGTCCCCCTCCCTCCCCGCATCTCCTTCTCCTCCTAGTGCAGCATTCTCCAGTGAAAGGGGCCGAGCCAGCACCGCCCTCACACCCGACAAAAACCGGTCCACCACAGCAAGGTTATGCATCACAAGCAGCGCATGCGCCGACATCTCGTGCGTGTGCAGCAGATGGTGCACATACGCGCGCGTGTAGCCCTCCCTCCTCTCTCCCCCCCCCCCTCCCGCCCCTTCCTCTTCCTCTTCTCCAGGGGCATGCACAATCCGCCCCTCCCTCCCAACACGCTCACACGCCACACACGCACACGCACACGCACACCCCCCTTCCCCATTGCTCAGCCCCCCAAAATCCAACGCATACCGCCCCTCATAAAGATTCCTCCCCAGCTCCCTCTTCCCCCCCGCCACCCCCTCCCCCACAGGGAACACAAAATCCAACGCAACCCCCACCCCCGCCGCCTCCCCCGCCCACCTCGCCTCCAGCACATCCACACCCACATCCCTAATCAGCCGGAGCACCTCGTGTGGCCCGCGCGTGCCGTTCACGAGGCGCGGTTTTGTGGATGGGAGGCGGAGGAGGGAGGTGCGGAGGAGTGAGTGGGTTTCTTCCTCTTCCTTGGTTGCGAGGTCCGTTTCTAGAGGGGCAGCCCCGGGATCAGAGGTAGAGGAAGCGGACACGGCGAGACGCAGCGGTGCAAGGTCGAGGGTGTACCCTGCGACACCGGCGTCGAGGGACGGGAGGGCGCCGATGGGGGAGAGGGGCTCGATGAGGGATGCGGCGAAGGCTGCGCGGGCGGGATGGGATGCTGCGCCTGCGAGGTGGACGAACACTGCGGGCCGTGGTGGTGGTGGGGTGGTTTGTTGTGGAGGAGGAGAGGGCGCGAGGAGAGATGCGAGCCAGGCGGTGGAGCGGTCTATACTCTTCGTGAGGCGTTTTTGTGAGAAGGGCGGGGTCGTGTGCGGGGTATCGGTGAGCGCGACGACGATGTCAGGCTGGCAAGCTGCGGTGTATGCGCACCAATCGGCCGGGGATATCTTATGTAGCCAGTCAATGAGATGATATGAAGAGACACAAGGGACGCACCTTGCGCACACCCCGCAGACTATACGCCGACACATGACTGTTCCCATTCGCTGGCATCTCGCGGACATCACCAGGATCGCGGACGGACATGGACAGCAGGTGGTCGGCGGGGACGAACCCCAGGAACCGATGGAGCGCATGCGGGCCTGGCTGGAGCGTCGGGACCGGTGGGGATTGCTCCAAACTGGCAGCACAGATCGGCACAGATCGACGAAGGAGAAAGTAGGGTGACTTACTTACAATGTCTCAAACGGGACGTGGACCCATCCAATCGCCTTTGTGAGTCTGCAGTGGTCGCGTGATAGGTGCCGGACGACGCCGCGCGAGGTCGAGGTGAGGAGGGCTGGCGTGTTGAGCGCGATCTCGGTGCCGTTGGGCCGACGGAGGATGAGGCTGCCGAGGCGGGGACCAAAGAGATCGGTGCTGGCATGGGTGAATTGGAGGCTGGGGCTGGGCTGTGAGGGCGCCATCCAGCCGAGGAACTAAAGAGAGAGCGAGAGAGAAACAACGTAATCAGACGCCAGTTCCGGTGAAAAAACAGAACCCAAGTTGACAAGTCCCGACGGTGGTTCGAACACCGGACCCTGCGATGAGATGATGATGCATTGCTGCACTGCAATCGCATGCTATACCACTTAGCTATCGAGACGACGCCTTTAAACGTTATATTAAATAACTTTAGGAGTTCTACTGCCAACTTCTGCCCATCGGATGGCGCATGAGCATTACAAGTTCAAAGCGAATTCACCAAGAAAGAGCCACGAAACCCGGGCCTGCCTCTTCCACAATGCCACAAAAAAAAAGCAAATCAAAACACTCATTTAAACCTCGACGGTGGCTCGAACACCAGTCACCATGATACCGCTCAGCGCCCGCGCTGTATCATTCAGCTATCAGGATCGTTCAGGACACCATAACACATCGGGATGACTTTCTCCTCCGCACAGGCATTCTATGTCTTCTCCGAGCCCCAGGCCCATTCTGTCAACCTGACCCGCACTACTTGAAGCCCTCAGAGTGTGATGAAAAAAATACAACGACAAATCGACATACAGCTTACAAGTCCCAACGGTGGATCGAACACCAGCTTTTGGCGGTATCTGGATTCTGCTGCACAGTGCACTACAAGAGTCGCATTCGACATCACTAAGCTATCGAGACCTTCCAATGTGCACTCCTACTACAGGGTGTTATTCGTTTTCAGTCCGAATCCTGACACACACACACACACACACACGCTCCTTGGCCTTGCTGCTCAAGAAGACTCAAGAGGCGACAGATCCACCCTCGAGATCTTGGCAGGGCTTTGAAAAAAGACAAACACGAAGCGCATGCGCAAGTCCCGACGGTGGTTCGAACACCAGCTCCCGCAATACTATCTGCTACACAGCGCAACTGCACTAGCATCCTACGCGATAGTACACCACTGACTCTGAGCTATCATGACTTTCTACTGGTATACATGCCGACATGATCTTTGCTCGTTTTAACTTTTCATTCAGACACACGCTCCTTCAATCGCCCTCTCCCATGCTCAGGCTCATCCGAGGAACCATACATTTACTAAGTAGTACTTCAAGAGCTTCTATATCCCCCGTCTATTCTGGGCCCTCGTGTGGCGAATTCTTTCATAACGAGCGCCTTCCGAAGTCACGACGGGTGATTCGAACACCAGCTCCCGCGACATCAGCCGTACAGAGTAAGTTACTTATAATTACCTTGCACCCACCTCCCACAATCGCTGAGCTATCAAGACCCTTCTGGTATATATGCTATCGCGTTCTTTGTCCACTCCCACCCCCACCTCTCAGGCTCTCATTTCGCACGCGCAGCATTTCCCCCAATTATCACTAGTACCACCCGCGCCTCTTGTCACGGTGCCGCTTCGGGCACGTCAAGAAAAAGGACTCGAAGTTACCAAAGTACGGCCCAACGGTGGTTCGAACACCCACTCTCGTGATAAGTGATAACTCTCGCATTACCAGTTCAAATCACTGAGCCATCAAGCGCTTCCCGTAAACCTACCAGCAGGATAGCTGTTGGCTGGATGCATCAAAATACACTCGCGGCTCTGCACCGACTACAACAACTGGTAGAGTGCCGTCCACGTATCGGGTGGGGCCAAAAATTCGGAAATGACCATAATAACAGGCCTGACGGTGGGTCGAACACCAGCCCCCCGAGACAATCTGCTGAACTAGCAATCACACATCCCATATCACCGGGCTATCGAGGTCTTCCTGTATACCTATATCCTGGCGCCTTCTTCGTTCGCTCGATGCACGAGACACGATTACCGCTTCACCCACTGAACACCAAGCCTCTCGAGCTCCTACTTATGTCCTGATTCGCTCCCGACTTCGCGTGGGGCAAACTTCAAAGAGAACAAAAAGAATATTCAACCACGGGGAAGTCCTAGTGGTGGTTCGAACACCAGCCCCGGCGACATCCGTCATGCGACAACCTGCCTTCGCATGCCAGCCCTATCAGTGTCACTGGGCTATCCAGTCCTTCCGGTGTACGTGCCAGCGTGACACTTGTCGCTCCCGTTCCTCTAATTTAGATGCACCCAACGACGCTTGCGGCAGCCTTCCACGAGAGCCTTTTCTACCGCGGTTCGGGGGCGAGAAAATTTGCATTTTTTTTGAACGTGAAGTCCCGGCGGTGGTTCGAACACCAGCTCCTGTGGCGTTTGTCGGACCTGCTAGTGCAGTCCCAGATCACTTGAGCCATCAAGGCCTGCCGGTATGCATATCGACGGGGTGTTTGTTTGCTTCCACTGTCCTTCTGCCAGTCTGGGGTCGCGCGACCTTGTAAGAAATCTCGATCTGGATCGTCGCGTTCAGTTATAGGTGGTGATGGTAATTCGAACACCAGTCCCTGCGATATCTGTCCGATCGTGTGCCGGCCATAGCACTCGAGACCTGCTGGTATACTTACATGCTAGTAATCGACAGGACACCAGGATTTCCACATGCTTAACGCTGGTCACCTCGAGAAGGCTCTGGTGCTTCAGCCCCGAGTTTCAAATTTCTCTATCTCACTTGGACTGTGACGCTAGCCCCGCCTTGAAACTCTGCAGTCGCCAATGTCGGTTACGGAATTTCATCAATACCCATTACCAGGCTCGATGTAGCACCTCATGTGGCGCCCGCGTGCCGTCGACGAGGCACGGTTTCGTGGTGGGGAGAGAGAGGAGGGGCGTGCGGAGGAGCGCGTGTGTCTCTTTCTCTACAGCTTTGATTGCGAGGTCCGTTTCTGAAGCCACAGATATAGGGGCAGCCCTTGAATTCGACGAGGCAGAGGAAGAGGCGGCGTCTAGGGACGGGAGGACGCCGACAGGGGAGAGGGGCTCCACGAGGGATGCGGCGAGGGCGAGGTGGCAGGAAAGCTAGGTGGCGGAGCAGTCTATGCTCTCCGTGAGGGGTTTGGGAGGGGTCGTGTGTGGGGTATCGGTAAGGGCAACGACGACGTCAGGCTAGCAAGCTGCAGTATATGCGCGCCGGTCGGCCGGGGATATCTGTATGTGTGTATGTAGTGAGTCGTAGGGAGGATATGAAGACAGGGAACGCACCTTGCGCACACAGACTATACGCCGACACATGTTTATTCCCATTCGCTGGCATCTCACAGACATCGGCCGGGTCGCGGACGGACGTGGACAACAGGTGGTCGGCGGAGACGAACCCCAGGAAGCAATACAGCGCGGGCCTGGCTGTAGAGTCGGGATTGGCGGGGATTGCTCCAAACTGAGAAGTACTAGAGATCGGCACAGATCGACGAGGGAGAAAGCAGGATGACTGTGGTCGCATGATGGGTGTGGGACAACACCGCGCGAGGCTGAAGTGAGGAGGGCTGGCGGGTCGAAAGAGATCTCGGTGCATCAGGAAATTCACATTTTACTGGTCATGACTTTTTTTGGGTGGCTCGGGCCCGAGCCACCTGGGACCAGCTGCCAGCCACCAGTTGGCCACCTAGCTCGAAAATCAGACAAGTTTGATCACCGAATTTCATGCACCAGCTCACCAGCGGACAAGTTACGTTGACTTTGCGTGGCAAAATTTTGCCACGAGCAAGAATTGAACTCGAGGTCTTTTGAACTCCACATCACAACAGCTGAACAATTCAACCACTACAGTCATCCACCGTCAGGTGATACACAATCACCGGTTGATACACTTTTCTCGTCTGTCAGGCAAGACCCTGGG
>JABCKH010000483.1:0-14140 GCA_018851285.1 Lyophyllum semitale | reverse complement strand
GTCGCCGGAGGTCTACCGAAACCATACGAGATTTGTTCTGGAAGTCGCCCGCGAGCGCCTCCCAAATTTGTCGAGCGGTTCCCAACCCTCGAACCTTCATGAAAAGTGAGTCCGGAATCGTGCCTGCGATCTGCTGCTTAACAACAGCCTCGCCCTGCTTCCACAGCTTCAAACATTTCTTCCACTCTGCCTCGAGTGTAACCTCGGCTTCTGTAAGCGCGATTGAGCTGTCGCGGTTGGAGATGGGATCAACAGGTTCGGTGTCGGAACCATCAAGATGGTCAAGAAATCCGCGCGTGTCCACGGACCACAAGAGCCTATCCTTGTAGATCCCCCAGTTACTCCCCGAGACGTCGAGCTTAGGAATTCAGAGAAAATCGTCGCCAAGTTTGGTAGAAGTCATTGGCAGATGGAGATGGAGATGGAGATGGAGCAGGATAATGTGCACGATAGTATATTGTTCTTTAAACACTTGGGTCGGGGCCCATAACCTGTAGAACGTAGGTTAAATCTCAGCCAGTGTAGAACGGACTATATTCAGTATATACCTGTAGAACGTAGGTTAAATCTACAAGTGTAAGTCAGTACGTAGGTATAAAATGGTAACGAAGTATGGGCTCACCTCAGCCAGTGTAGAACGGACTGAGGTGACACCACGATGTACGAAAAGTATATAAGGTACCCAGAGGGTGCCTGCTAGCTACGGGAGCTATGCAATCTTTGATGTAAGTACGCGTAAAAGTCAATCAGTGAAATAGAGATAAGGTAAAGATGGACGTCGTCCGTTTGAACACCCGAGCTGTCCGTATAGCAGCCGTGTGCAGGTCACGACGGGTTGTTCCTCCAACATTACCTACTGTACTATTACGACCGAGTGTTCAGTCACGCGTCACAGCCAAAAAAATCACTCACCCAAAATGTTTTTCTTTTGAATTTTCGGAATTCTTTTGATTTATTTTTGGCCAATTTTTTCCAAATGTGTGAACACTTGGTCGTAATTATACAGTATACCGTGCTTCCACACATAGGGTTTCGCACACCCTGCCGCACATTGTGCATCGAGCCGTGGGTGCCCGGCTGTAATGAAGCTCAGGGCCTCATCGAGATGGCCAAAGGACTGCTGGAAGTCCTTGTAGAGCTCGATGGGGTCGTCGTCAATGGAAAACTGGCGAGAGGCTGCACGGAAGAGGCGCTCTTGTCTTCGAATATCTGCACAGACTGTCTCGATATCCGTAATCTATTGTTTCACTGGCAACGGCGAAATGGCTTTTGCTGTTGCATGTGAGTTTTCTGCGATACTCGGAGACAACCGGCTCCTGGAATAAGCATACCTGCAGTAAGGAAAGTCTTTCATGTCGAGAAAGTGGGCGTGAGGTTATCGGGGTTGACAGAAAACTTAGGAGGGAGAGATATTTTCGTCACGGGACTTAAGCCTCTCGGCCGCGGCCCGCAGCCTCCGTCGTCTTAATGTACAACTTGGCTATACCAACTGTTGATGAATTCTTACCAGACACCAAAAGTTCTGGTAAGTACCTAATTCCACAGTAGCAGCAGCAACTTGTTTCGATCAAGTGACCTCAGGGTTACTTTGTTAACAAACCGATGCATATGGGCCCCGCGCGCTTCCAACTGCGCCATGCTGCTATGCAGACAAGCAAGGAAAGTTCATCAATTGGCGTGTTCTGAAAATTTGGACAAAGGCGCCTATAGAGAACATATGAATATTGTCGAGCGTACAGTCATTCGTATCCTCGTCAGCAACTCAGGGAACTGGGTCCAGCAATTCCGCTGGTGCCGAGGAGTGAAGAGCTCCACGGTTAGGTGGTGTTGTTCTGGTCCGGGTGGAGGCGGTAGGCGGGGAAGCGGGCGGAAACCCTTACTAAGGTTTCAAATAAACTACAACAAAAATGCATTGAGGGAGATTCATCCGCGTTAGTGCTTTATTTCCGATGTTGGATTCGAGCTTTCTCGTCATCGGCGGCAACGCCAGAATGGGCGATCGAGAATGATTAAGCGCCTGCCAGTAGTAAGTTGTGTCTGTCATCCACTGTTGAACCCTTCATTCAACGAGACATCTATCATTGTTCTAAGAATATCTATCCGCCGCGCCTGTTCCTAGTTGCCAATACGGATTCGACAGTTGCATTCTTATGCATTTGAGCTGCACCAGAGATCGATTCCTTTCATGCTGCCTGTCAACAAGACAACCTAGGACGCGTAGAGCGAAGCCTCAGTGTCGGGGAAGATGACAGTTGACAACTAAATCATATTACCTAGGACGCGTAGAGCGAACTAGTAGGACGTGAGTATGAATGATAATGTATATACGAACGGAATACGTACGCCTCAGTGTCGGGGAAGATGACAGTTGACAACTGAGGGACGTGAAGTGGAAAGTGATCGTGTATGTACGCGATCACGTGGTGAGGGCAATGGAAGTGATGAATAACACAGTCCAACACACCCCCATCAGAACGAAGATGCCCGAACATGGGAGGAAGAAAAGAAAAAGAAAAGAAGAGAAAGAGACATATACGTAGTAGTTATATCTTGACTAGGCCAAGTCCGTTGCGGTGTTTAAAGAAAAGTTCGAAGAGAAGTGGTTTCGTCATGATGTCTGCAGTCATATCCTGAGTAGAGATCCAGGAAGTAACAAAGTTCCCGGACGCGATGTGTTCGCGGATAAAATGATAGCGTATGTCGATATGTTTGGATCGAGATGTGGTAGCCAGGGATGATGCAATGCATCCTGCGGCTTGGTTATCGCAAAGGAGAGGGAAAGGACGAGGAATTGGAAACGAGACGATCGAGAGGAACAGGCGCATCCATAGTGCTTCTTTCATCGCGTTAGCCAGGGCGTAATATTCCGATTCAGTCGACGAAAGGGAAATGGTACGTTGACCGACCGCTGACCAGCATACAAGTGAGTCGAGATAAAAGAAGCAGTATCCGGAGATGCTCTTCCTGTCCGATTCATCAGATGCCCAGTCCGCATCAGAAAAACCGCATCCGTGATTAACAAATGCGCGAACTTCGTCGGATTGGGTGTTCGAGGATCCGTACTCCAAACCAAGATCTAGAGTCCCTTTTAGGTATCGTAGAACTCCCTTAGCCGCCAGCATGTGCGCGCGAGTCGGTTTACTGTTGTATTTTCCGAGGGCCATTGCAGCGTATGCAATGTCGGGGCGTGTGCAGACAGCAAGGTAGACGAGAGAGCCGACCAAGCGTTGGTATGTGTTGGTTAAGTCATCATCAGAGATGTCCAGACACGCGTTGGGTGGTGCAGGAGGTAAGGTGGAAAGTTTGACGCGTAGGGGAATGGGTTGAGATGCGCATTCGTCCATCTTCCAAGTTTGGAGAAGGTCGAGGATGTAGGATTGTTGGGAAAGCCATAGTTTGCGTCGGGAGCGGTCGCGAATAATGCGGATGCCTAGATAGAGTTGGGTCGGTCCCATATCGATGACTTCAAGGTGTTTACATATCTCCGCGAGGAACCACTGGTAAAGTGGTAAGGAGTTAGTGGCAACAACACCGTCGTCGACGTGAACGGGGACAACGAGAATGAGCTCAGATCCATCAGTAGGCATGGGGATATCGCGATGAGGAGGAGTGGACCAGCGACCAAAGAAGACGCCGTGGTCGACTTCACAGCGAGTGAGTCCGAGATCAACGAGGACCTTCCACAGTAGCATGTAGAACTCATATGCTGACTGGCGGAGTCCATAGAGAGCGCGTAGAAGACGGTAAACAGAGGATGGATTGAGTGACGGATGACCAGGGATTTGCTTGGTGTAGATATCAGTACTGAGGCCGGCGTGGAGAAAAGCAGTCTTAACATCGAAGCTCATAAGCTCGAGGTTGTGTCGATTAGCGTACGCCATGACGATGCGAATACTCGTGAGTTTGGCGACAGGTGCGTAAGTCTCTCCAAAATCGTCAGGTCGCTGACTGAATCCCTGTGCGCAAAGTCGAGCTTTCTCTTTTCCTTTGATCACAGTCCCATCTGGGTTGAACTTGAGCGCATATACCCATACTAAGCCAATCGCGTTACGGCCCTTCGGTAGTGTAGCTTCTTCAAAGACACCTTTCTCCTTCAGACTGTCGAGTTCTCGTCTTTCAGCAGCACGCCAAACATCGGCATCTGGACGAGCGTATGCTTCTCGTTGAGACTCCGGAGCTTTATTGAGGTTGAAGTTGCGCGTGGTATAAAATCGTGATTTGTGGTCGAAGGTGGCCATAACATAGGAGAGAAGGATTGAGGAGTCGAAATCGAGTAGAGAGAAATCGATATCGGGTGAGGCAAAGTCTTCGACTGCGGTGAACGAGATAAAATCTGCAAGCATTGATGGAGTGAGATTCACTGGTAAAGGACTCCCGTCGTCGTGGAGGTCTACGACGATAGCGCTTTGTTCAGCATGATCCTGGGCTCCAACTTCGTCCCCATGAGCACCCCCAGGATCACCAGCTAAATGTGCGGCCGGTCGTGTAGCCCGAAGACGTGCAAGGCGATCACTACGGGCTTGAGTATCGTCCGCAAGGATTTGGCCTTTCTCCGTCCGCACAATGTTTCGCTGAGGGCGGGATGCGGGTAGGTATGAGGTGATGGGAAGCTGTTCAGGAAAGGCTGGGTTACGAGATCTAGAAAGATGGCCGGGGATGGACTCGTTGAAAATAACATCTCTGGAGAAGTGATAACGACCATCTAGGCCTCGAACGCGCCAACCCTCTCGGCCCTCGGTATAACCTACAAAAATCGCTTCAAAGCGTCGTGGTCCGCCTTTCTCTCGGAGTTCAGGAGGAATAGCGACGAAACACTGGCACCCCCATACGCGGAGATGCGAGAGGTCGGGTTTGGAAAGTTTGAAGGCTTCGTGTGGAGTGGTGTCGCGGGGTAAAGTCGAGGTGGGGGCACGATTAAGAAGATATTGGAAAGTGAGGACAGCGTCGCCCCAGAACAACTTTTGGAGGCGAGCGTCTGCGAGCAAAGTTTGGGCACCATCTTCAATAGTACGGATGTAGCGTTCAATTTTCCCGTTCTGCTGATGAGCATACTCGGCAGTGATCTGCTGCTGGATGCCACGAGAACGAAGATGAGTTGCGAACTTTCCTTCAATGAATTCCTTTGCTCCATCCGAGCGAATGGCGCGAACTGGATTTCCGGATTGGAGTTCCCAGGCCGCCTCGGTAGGTTTGTAGATGAGAAACGCGTCGCTCTTCTTCGTCATGAGTCCAGTGACGCCCCAGTTTGAGCAGTCATCGAGCATGCTAAAGAAGTACACATGTTTTTGAGGTGTCATGACTGGAAAGGGTCCGCAAGTGTCAATGTGAACGAGGTCGCATACCTTTCCTGCTCGATGTCCGTTATGAGTGTACGGGCGCTGTGGATATTTGCCGACAAGGCATGAAATGCAATGAGTGTGATCGAACTTCCCTTCCCAGGTTACTCCAGTCGCGTAGTCCTTAGTAAGAACGGCGCGAGTAGCATCAAGGCCGATATGTCCGAGTCGGCGATGCCAAAGTTCAGGTGTTTCGCGGACTCGCTCGAAGACGGGAGCAGCAAGGGGGACAAGCGGCGCGTTTTCGGTAGAGGTAGGAAGTTGGGAGGAGGTCGGAGGAGGGTCAGGGTAGACAAATTCACAACGGAGGAATGAGAGGCGGCGTACAACATCGGCTAGGAAGGTAGAACCTGGGAATACCGGATGGTCGCTCGGGATTCGTATGAAGGTGTGATTTCCATGGCGCCAGTCGAATTCAATGTGGCGATCGGTCATCGCGCCGACTGAGAGGAGGTTGATCGGACATGAAGGCGCATGGAGACAGTCACGGAGGCGAAGGATGATCTCCTTCCCATCGGTGCAGGTCACACGGAGTCGTATTTCACCACGAGCAAGGGTGGGAAGAGACCCACAGTTGGCAGTCAAGACCGGAGTCGCAGCTGCAGTATCATATGACCAGAATCCAGAATCGAGGAGACAGTTGTAACGTTGCATGTAAGTAGCAAACGCAACAGGACCGACATCGGTCTTGAAATAATCGAGGTTATCGAGCGCGTTAAAACACTTAGGGCTCTCTTCGTACGCGTCGACAAACATTCCATTGGCAGAGGGAACTACGGACATCCCAGCGTACACGGAAGGAGGCGTAGTATCGAGAAGTGGAGGATCGGGATCAAATCCCGAGTTGGAATAGTCTGTTTCTACATTCTCTGTAACGACGTCTGTAATTGAGTCTGAGGTGTCCGCGAGATGGGCCTGAGGGAGTCGCTGCTGAGCACCCCCAGGGGCGCCAGTGTTGGGTCGCCAGGTTTGCCCGTTCGTACTGTTGTTCTGAGGGTTTGTAGTGTTCGTATATGCGGAGCGTTGGGGACGAGGGGCCGATGTGGTCGACGTTGAAACATTAGGCAGTGATGTAGGAGGCATAGGTGGTGTAGAAGGGGTCGTAGTTGCAGGAGCGAAACGAGGTGGCGCGGTATTCGACTGCAATGGGCGGCGAGGTGGGGGATGAAGGCGTTGGTAGTTGACCTCAGCGTCATGGAGTTCGGTAAAGATAGTGTTGTAGGACAATACGTTCGAGTTGGCGCCTCTGATGACCTTCTCATAGAGACTCACTTCGACGAGATGATGGGTGACGCGAGGAAAGTGATCAAGGAACGCTTGAAGACCTTCACGTATCTCCCAGGAGAAACCGGCCGACTCGAGCTGATTGATTCCAGCACGCCAGTCCCGAATATAGTCGAGGATGCAGGAACAAGATTACGAAGACGAGTCTTGATCAGCTGAGTAGATGTCCAGTCGCCGATACCGTAGAGTTCCTGGAGTCGCTGAAAGATTTCTGGTGCCGTTTGACTCTCGCCAAAAACTTGACCGTATCCTGGAAGAGTCATCTGAATCGACGTAGACAAGCGTGATGTGAGGATATGGCATGCGGAGCCGTCGCGAAGGAACCAGGCTTTCCATGCGGCTACATCTTCAGGAGTCGAGGTATTGTCGACAACGGGGGGATATGTTGGGATGAGTCGAGGATCATAGCGTGTCGTTGAGGTTGCGGCGGCGCCATATAGTAAGATGGATATGATGCGGCGTAAGGAAGACCTCCGTATGGGGTGTGGTACATCGGTGGAGCAGTTTGCTGGAAATGTTGTGGCGTATGATAAGCGTGGGGGTTGTAGCCGCCGAATGTATGCGCGTTATTGGGATCAGAAGCCGAAGGATGAACGAAACCAGGATTATACGGATATGCCTGACCTTGAGGCGGTGCAAAGGGACGTTGATGATGCTGCTGGCGCTGATGGTTACGGAGATTTGGATGAGAATCGAAGTTGGATCCGAAGTCGTTCGATTCTGGCTGAAAATTGGGATAAGACTGATTATCGTATGCCGAATCTGATTGCGGTATTTCGTCCCGATACTGGTGCCGATGCTGTGTCTGTGTGCGATTCTGCGTACGAGGAGGGCCAAAAGACATATGGGAAGTGGTTTGACGAAAATGCGATTGGCGAGAAGAGGAACGAGAGTGAGAAGGCGATGCAGGAGGCGATCCCCAAGGATTATTGTTGTCCATGAGACGAGTACTGAGATGGATCAGGAATAAGGCACGAAAAGAAGTCCAGGACCCTGAAGGCAGTGTCGAGGGACGCGATTGAAGATAACGTGAAGACGAGGGATCGATAGCGAGAACGTCGAGGAATCAGGGAACCGAGAAAATTTGAGTTGTCGTCTTCCTAAAGAGTGTCTACGATCGTCCAGGCGGGGCCCATAACCTGTCAACAAGACAACCTAGGACGCGTAGAGCGAAGCCTCAGTGTCGGGGAAGATGACAGTTGACAACTAAATCATATTACCTAGGACGCGTAGAGCGAACTAGTAGGACGTGAGTATGAATGATAATGTATATACGAACGGAATACGTACGCCTCAGTGTCGGGGAAGATGACAGTTGACAACTGAGGGACGTGAAGTGGAAAGTGATCGTGTATGTACGCGATCACGTGGTGAGGGCAATGGAAGTGATGAATAACACAGTACAACACTGCCCGTAGATTCGCAGTGTGTCCAGCTAACGAATGATAAATGTGTCGCGAGCACTGATGGAAGCGATGAGCTTACCACACTTTATTTATTGACGAAAAGTCTTATCAGAACACACCGCCCCGAGCTCGAGAGTCCAAAACAAATCCTCGAGCGTACAATGGATATAGTCCTCCCCAGAGAATCGAACCCTAGCCACAAGCCACGTCGGTACCACGTCCGGAGTACATGTGTGCGTGCGTGCGCCTCCATCCACTTGGCCAGCAAGGGTACTGAACTGAAGGGCAGGCATCCCGTGGTTGATGTAGTAGCCATGGATGTCGATACTATGCGCTTTAGACACCGGCAAAAGAAATACAGAAGGTACTACCAATGCTCGCCCTGGGATCGAACCCAATGCACCCATGCCAAACTTGTTGTACCGCTCGGTCGTACATGATAGCAGGTTAAGCTAGCGAGGAAGCTGGAGGGTATGGCGTGTATCCGCGTCTCAACAAGATTGGCCAGAGGTAGATGCGTGCGAGATATGGTCAACTGGCAACGACACAGGACCCAGGTAACAAACAGTCAGGAAAGAAAACGGGTAGGAGGCGTAACATGTTTACCCAAGGATTCGAGTTCTGAAGTTACAAAGGAGCCGTCCGTGCCGCTCGCTGTCCGAGTCAAAGCGCAAAAAGGAAGTAACTGAATGAAAGCACTGTCATTACAATCCAAAAGGTCTGATAGATAGTCAATACGTCTTCTGTATCAGAACGTAGGCAGATACCTAGAGAATGTGGGACGAGTGTGGCAGCGAAAGCCGAAGAAATAAAAGGAGAAGGAAAAGAAGGGTGGATGTGAATGAAGGAAGGAGGAGCGTAAGCCAACACGAATGTACGAACACACAAACGCGCGCATACACCCCTTTATTACCGTACCATTCTAGCCCAAACCCGAATAAAGATGTCGGCGCTCCCAGAGCACGAGCCCTGCCACACCACAACGCCCGAGAGTCCCACCAAGCGAAGGTGGCGGCTCTCTGAGAGCACGAAACCCCAGGACGACCGCGCCCGCAAGTCCTAAGCCTTTTCCCAAAGCCACGGCGGCGTTCGACGTTGACGTTGGCGAGAATGGGATTCCAGGGGTGAGGGTTCCGAAGGAGGCGGACTCGGATTTGAGCGGATAGAGGGCTTCCATGTGCATACCGGCATGCTGGTCCTAGAGCTTATGTGGGAAGAAGGGGCGGCGGCGGCGGCGAGATACTGACTGTATGGCGGAAAAGGGTTAGTATGTGAGCGGAAGGAGCAAGAGCACGAACTAGCGCCGCACTGCTGCCACGACCCTACAACGCCCGCAATGACGGCGCCTGCGAATCCCAAGCCACCAGAGCCGTATCATCATTCGACATCCTAACAAGCGGGTGTGTCATGTTGCATGGTCCTGGGTTAGACGGGCTTGAAGGTCGAGCTGGTAGTGGTATTTGTAGATGTGGAAGGCGGCGCGTTGATAACAGAGGTGTTGTCGGAGCGGCAGGCGGCGGCGTCTCCGGATGGTGAAACGTCGACTATGGGGGCCAGTGAGCTATTGGGTGAAAAAGGGAGGAATAGAACGTACTCAGGCGCACACCGCACTGGGTCTGGAACACGAGCGCGGGTTGTTAATCCACAGCCGCAGATCTTGAACGTAAAGAGGACCTCGCATCAGCCTGGAACTGCGCAAACGCATGGGGCATTGGTGCTAGATCGAGTCTGTGGGTGGTCAGAAAGTGTGAAGACAAGCGATAGAGCGAGGTACGTACTCGAGTATAAGGCCGCGATTCTGCTAGATAGAGTGCTAGACACGGTCGATGATGCAGGCGCAGGAGTAAGGCAATCTGGCATTGCTCAAGTCCTGGAAAAGGAGCAGCGAAAAGGGTGAGCGTGAAGAAAGACAACGATCTTCGAGATGTGCAGGCGAGAAGACAGCGCTGGGGCAACGCGCTCACGCAGAGGAAGTGAGGGCGGGTGGAGGCCGGGAACAAGGGGATTTTTTACATTTGAGGCCCGGGCGTGGGGATGATCGATCTATTATTAGTCACTTGTCACCTACGTTTATCGCACAACAATCGCGTTACCCTCGCTTCCTTTCTCGCTCGCCACACGAAATAGCGTCTCTCTGAGTCTCGAGCTCTGCCTGCTGCGCTTGGTCTTCTCCTCTTCGTAACTTCTGGCTTTCGACGACTCGAACGAAACGGTATCACTCACCGTGTCAGTGCTACGGATGCATATTGTCAATCGAATCTATGCCTCGTCACCCCCTGCACCTCGAGCCTTCGTCAGATTCAAAAGACTTGCCATCTGATGTACACGCTTGTGCTAAGAATAATATCCCAGTCTCAGCGGTTTTTCCACCTCACGCCACACGAGGAGTACCTTATACCAGCTACGCTGGCGAAGTTGGAACGGCATGTAAATGCTAAATATGTGTCGCCGAACTATACTGCCGATGCTCTGCACGCTGGGTTCGATTCTCAGCGTAGTAGAATAGGATTGTGGCAAGTTAGTTATTTTTTGCACTGGAAAGCGTCCTCATGAGTCTGCCTCGGTTCTGCTGCGCTCCGGATTTTATGTCGTTGTTTAGTCTTTGCTACCGGTGTTCTATTGTGCTGCTACCATGACCTTGTACACATCCCTTGACGGAGCTGAAAGAGCACATCAACCATCAGTACGCGATAATACCGCCTCTCTGCATGCTGGGTTCGACTCCCTGGGTTGTAACCTCCGCGTATGATATTTTGAACGGGCCGGCCCCCCTCCTCGAAACCTGCCGAGGCCTGCCCCATCAAAAAAACTGCTCCCAACTGACGAATTTTACATCTCGCATTGTCCACTCGACTTTCACCGAAACAGATGCCTCAACTTTGTATCCCAAACATTCCCTCGTTAGCAAAGCCGTCCCTGTCGTAACTCACACATGGATGCTGCGTCCGAATGACTATTTCGCCTCAGGTTCGATTCCCCATGCGAGCATTACATCTGCCTCCCTCCTTTTTATCCCGCTAGACATGTTCTCTCCTGCGACTTGGTTCGCCTGTGCTCCTCATTGTACGTGCTCGTTCTATCGTGTCTCGCTTGCTCCGTACATTATATCGTGGCTATCACCAGAACATTATATGCATCCAGTTGACGGAGCTGGAAGAGCGCATCACCCATTACTATGCTTCCCCATGCGATAACACCGCCTATTTACACCCAGGGTTCGACTCCCTGAGTAGTAGAATAAGTGTGTGCCAATATTTCATTTTGAACCAGCCGGCAGCCCCTCCCATCGAAAAAAACCGCCCTCGACTGACGAATAACATCTTTCATGCTATACTCGACTTTACCGAAAGACATGTACACCATCCCAAATATCCCTCGTTGGCGAAGCCGTCCCTCTCGTCACTCGTGTATAGCTACTACGCCAGTTTCCGGAGGAATATTTCACATCGGATTCGATTCCCATGTGAGGATACGCCGGCATCAGTATTCTTTTATCCCGCTAGATATGTTCCCTCCTGCGACTTGGTTCGTACGTGCTCGTTCTATCATCTCCACTAAGACTTACCATGGTGTCTCCTTTGCTCCGTCAGCTATTTATGGCTACTGCATCTGGATGACTAGGTAGCCTCAGGTTCGATTCCCCATACGCCTTATTGCCGTCCTGCCACCGATATGGCGTTGCACAGTATGAGCAGTCCAAGATGTGGTCGGATCATTGAGGTGGCGAGGAGATTCGATAAGACGTGCGCTGAACGGGTGCACTCGAAGACGTCGGGATGGTTCGAAACTAACCCTCTGACCTCTCTGAACAAAAATCGGTATACTACGGGGCAATTGAATTGTAATACTGATTGTATGAGTTCTAAAATTGTGATCGTAGCGTGGTGGTGAGGCAAGTTGCGGAGAATTTTTACCGTAATCCCAACAACGTCAGGCTAACCAAAGGCATATCTCTCCGCAACAATTTTACTGACTATAACGCAGGTTGGAGATGTTCATTAGTCTCCTGAACGCCCAGTGAGTGCGACGACTCACCGCCACGTATGGGGGCAACATGAATCGTTAACACTAAATAGATCCCCACTGAGATAACCTTTTGCCTTCAAGCGCGGAAACCATCTCTCCACGTACGAGATAGAGGGAAAGAGAGGCATCGAGTGTAAATCATCACGTCTATTGAACGCTTTGACGAAGATCCTGATAACGATCGTCCGAAGGAAGGGTAATTCACCCCGTTCACATATCCCAGCGAGGTACTGATCCAATAGATTTTCCGCCCCCAAGACTAGGAGTACCCCGGATGACGATGATGGAATTGCAGAAGGGGGAGCAAGGAAGAACAAATTAATCCTCTCGATGCTTTTTGGTATGCCCCAGTTGCCCAGGATCTGAGCCATGTATGCGAAGTCTGCGCGTGCATGCGAAAGATGAAGTTCGACAAATTGAAGCCGCTCCATCTTCCGTAGATTAAATGCGCTCGGTGGGCCTGCGGTAACCGTTCGTTGAACATCTGCAGAATATGTATACGGGGAAAGAACGTACTATCATCCGATAAACGGGTCCAAACGAGACTGTTGAGTGACTTGCTTGAAACCTTTATCACCTCCCATGCTATATCACCCATCTCTGCCTCCGAACCACCGACCCGTAACTCCCGCAAACGGAAAAGTTTGATCGGGCACTGTGGGTGCACCAGGTACTTCACCAGTGGTGATGTGATTTGGCCCTCGATTGCCAGCGATTCAAGTAGCCTAGACGTTATTGTTGGCGCTATGTTTGGGGACGACAGTGATTGTAGTGCACCATCATCCATTTGATACCGGGCGTCGGCATATGGGACAGACATCCCGAGATGCCTCAAGGCAGGTGATGTGGCCAAAAGTTCGATCGGGAAGTTTGTCGTGACTAGCCCGCCGAAATCGAGGCTGGTGAGACTGGTACACCTGAATAGCTGACGAAATGACTCTTGAACCGTATAACCAAGACTATTCCAGGCTGCGATGATATCTAACCGCGACGTGTGAAAGGAGAACACCCGCAGGCAATTTTCCTGGACAATACGAAGGATGAGAGCAGAGAAGGTTCCATTCTCTGGGAACTGCCAGGTTGCGATAATGTGGAGCTCTTGGATGTAGGATACGATAGGCTTGCGCTCGGAATGGCTCGACAGAATGTTGAACAGAGGTGTGCATGTTCTGTAGTTGTTGCCATAGTGCAAGGTAATAACACGGAATAGGTGCTTTTGGCTGAAATGGAGGAACGCGTGCGATACCACAGCGCAATGTTGTAGAGATGCTTTATCGTCCGCAAGCTCATCGATGATCTTCGCGACGATCTCAAGGGGTACGGAGCCACCTAGTGGTATAGTCGACATTTCAGAACTAACAATGCCCATAGAAAGATCTCAAACGAAGATCATAGCCGCACAGCGAAGAGGAATCGATAACAAAACGGTGGCGGTGCACATGTCGGCACGACCCGGAGTCCCGGACCGCCTCTCTTCCTGCTCTCCTTTCACTCTTTTTTCACAATAAATTCCTACCAGTTTGCGAGATCCCTGGGCGGGGTCGATCTCAATACTTATGAGCAGCTTGGCGTGATCAACGTTTCTAGAATGAATATAAACTATATTCTTCGACGAGCGAGCCAATCTACTACCCTTGGAACTCTGGATTCAATCTTCACGCCTGACGTCTTTTTGTGAGGCCATTTCTTTGATTTTATCGTATTTCCAGCTTTTACGAAGCAGATATCTCGAGACCCATATGCCAACTTCCCGCGCTTACGGACCCCGCCATCTACGGCTCCTAGGTCAAGCATATGTAGCGCTTCGCTAACAGCGTGACCTTCTATGTCCTGCCGCCGTTTTGTACTCCAGGATGACGATCTATATTTCGCCTTGCAGAACAAGCGCGTGTTGAATAGGATCGGGTCGGGGAGGGAGAGAAGAGGGAGCATGATCACAGTGCTGGGCTAGACGTTACGGAGAATCTCCGACCTCGTCGACAAGTACTGTAGCATTTCAATCAATTCGACTGTCACGGGTCACAGGACCCCCTGTTTTGTCGAAATTTGCCGTGTGTCACAGGTCTCCCACAAGTTTGTCGAATCCAC
>JABCKH010000482.1:0-14148 GCA_018851285.1 Lyophyllum semitale | reverse complement strand
GCAGGGACCCCGAAAACCTCCCAACCAGCGCGTCTGAGGGAGTGGGTGTATCGGAATTTGCCGCTGCGCTCCCCCTGCCTTCACTGACAGTCTTGTCAGTTGGCCGGGCCCCCGGGGCCAGTTGCACAATAATTCTCCGATTCAGACGACAAGACAGCACATCGCTCTCTATATTCTTTTCATTGTACAGCTGGGATGGCTGTCAGACGCTCTTCTCTCATCGCCACGTCAACCGAAATTCCTGACACTGACAGAGTACTTAACTGAGTCAGACATCGAGAATTACGGGAGGCGCAAACCCCAGCAAAAACACCACAAATAGAGCGCAGATGCGAACTCCAGCGGAGACCAGAAAATGAAACACACGCGGGGGCGACGGGGAGCCCCAAAGGACATCGTCGAGATGCCCTTGGAGATTCTTCACGAGGTATCTATTCAGCCCATCAACACCATTACGTTCCACAGTTCTGAATTTTCTGTTTTGTAGATATTCGTACACCTTGATCCTGCGGATATTCTTCATCTTTCGCGGATGAACAAGGCACTTCGGCGTATTTTAATGGCAAAATCTGTCGAATTCATCTGGTGACAAGCTCGTGAAAACCTTGGAGACCTCCCCGACCGCCCGACCAATCTTAACGAGCCCCAATACACTCACCTAATATTTGATCCCCTCTGCGATGTGCGTTGTTCACAAAATTCAACTATATTGTGGCTAACTTCTCCTTTCAGTACTGCATGGAGCACAGCGCACCGTCCATTATGTGGTCTAGCCGCCGTAGATGCTGCAAGAAGTGCTTGCGACAAGGTCATAAAGTGGAACAGTAGGTAGATGCACATCCGCCTATATACCGTACCTGACACAGTCAATCGCATCTGTAGGTCATCTGGTCATCCACAGCGAAAATATGGCGAGATAGTGTCAATCATACCTTCAGTTGAACTCAAATCAGGAAGTAAGGCTTCCTTTTGTCTCTTCAGTGGATGTTCTGACATCTTCCTCAGAAGAGTTTTCTTACGCCGTGGATACTCGCATAACTTTCTTCGGCACGCTTTTTGCAAATCAGCTCCACGACGAGTATCAGAAGCTGGAAGACGTTGAGAAAGCCGTCTGACTCACGGAACAAAAAAAGAAGAGGAAGCAATGATTAGAAGTGCGTTCGTTTTTTGAGCATTTATTTCTGCTCAACCTCTAACATTCACCCCATAGCATGGCCGCCGATGCGAAGCATCGATAACAAAGCAATCCGCCAACCGTGCGTCTGAGCTTGAAGCTGTGCGTACACGACGATATGATACGTAAGTCGATCAATTATGGCATGCTGCATTTTTGTTGACGTGCCCCACTGGCTAGCATTAAAGAGAGGTTGATCGAACTTGGTGCAGTGTCTGTGCCGTTCATCTGTACAATTATCTTCTGAATGTCTTGTCTCAGGCTGGGAAGAAGAATTGAAGTTCCTCGGACACCGTCTTCAAAATTTTACCATATGTCAAACAACCCAAGGACCTTACCGAACGTTGTAAGCTACGGCCCACATCTAAATATAGTTTGGGAAAAGTCAAGGTCGACTTAATCGATGCACTGGAGGTTTACAAGAGTCAGCGCTTGGAGAAGGAATACAAATCTGCTCAAGAAGGCCGTCGGGATGGCCTGGCAAGGCTCGTCGAGAAGTACTATCGTTCACAACCACCAACAGAATCTTACCCCCTTTTGCCGATATTGTGGCAATGCAGCCATTCGCAGCCATGGTTGATGCTCCGGCGCCCGAAATATCACATTCTCCTGCGATCCACTTCATGAAGGTATTCAGAGCTGGCGGCATGAGAAGGAGACGGAACTTGTGAACATGATGATTGGCTGCAACCCCAGCTTAAGAGACACCGACAGTCTCTCCCTGGCCACAACATTTTTACAATGCTGGAGGTACACAGGTGATCGCAGTGTGATTGGCCACCCCGAGGTGCTCGTACATCACTGTGCATCAACAGACACCTTTCACGACGGTCTGAATCGTATGATTCCACCCGCGCATTCTAAGCCCTGGAATGACGGCGGCAAGAGGGTACTTTTCAACGACAAAGTATACCAATTAGTTCAGACTATTTTGGAGGCGTCAGGCCTGGATGCTGACCGCGTAACGAGGAGGGAGGTTCAACGACGCGAGTTTTTTGTCGAATGCCATGACTGCAGTCTGGAAGATAATAGTGGAGGATGGCGAATATTGATGACTTGGCTATCAGCTGTAGGTGTCCTTCATCTGCGTTGAAAACCTTAGTACTTCTCATCATAGGGTGTCCTTTCAGATCAAACATGCTACGCTGCACCAAAATCGCGGGGATCAGCAGGTGAACATGGCTCACGCAGAGCTTAGTAACGACAAGGAATGTAAACTTGCATGGGACTTTGAAAATCGAAAGCTCCGCCACAGGTACCACGATTTCTCATGTATCAGATGTGATACGGAGCCAGGCTTTATTGGTTCCTGGGATGTATTGTACAATCATTTGGAGAGAATGTGCGTCCTCCGTATAAATCATCTCATCCGATTACTAAACGTATCGTAAGGCACATCGCAGACCGCGAGCCTGCGGAGCCTGTCGAGTTTTCGTACTATGTTCTCGAAGCCGATATAAGTGGTTGGCCCCCACAGTCGGAAGGGGTTCTCATACTGGAGCCTGGTGACATCTAGCATAGCACCTTACCTGCTAATTGAACTGGCATTGGCTTTCACGTTTACGGACTCCATTCACACCTCAGACAGGCCAATGGATAGAGTATCATTAAATTGTGACTACGTGAACTGGAACGTGGACCTCGTCATTCTTGAATCGGGGCGAGTTCATCTGTCAATTAATCAGTGATGACACTATGTTGAGGGTCGAATTGCTCTTACCTTTGCCTATGTTTTCTCTTTCTTTTTGCTAGGTGATGCAGCACCGCCCTCAGTGCTCTCTCGCTTTCTCTTCCCTAAGCAACCGGCTTCCGAACATGTTACGACATTCTCATTGGTCCCCTCACCACCATCGTAATAGACCACTCTGGCATGGTGTGTCGTATGAAAGTCGGAAATGCAAAACTCGGGATCGGGATCTTTGTCCTCATCAAAGGATATACCGCAACATTTCAAAGTGGCCGTCATCTCCTCGTAGCCAATCACAGTCCGTTCCCAGTCGCTCTCTTCAGCTTCCTGATGCTCGATCTGGCATGCTGTAGCATGGTTTTCGTTTTCGTGATACGTTTCGTGGCAGCGTACGCAATGTTTCGAAAGCGCTGATTCTGATGTCAAAGGAGCCAGAAGAGCTGACAGCCCGTTCAGCTGTTCAGGTGTTGCCGTTGTGAGAGAGTCGAGAAGGCACTTCTGGATCTTTGCAGGAGTGGACCTGCTGAGCAGAGACTTGAGCGTTGACCGCGAATTGGACCCCTCCATCTCTTTGATGGAAGTCTTTAAGCATTAGTGCATTGCGCAAACTCGCGCCTTTTCATAACAATGTCACAATCACGTGTAGGGAACGTGCTGTGACAACGACGCGTTGTTTTACTTACTAGAATTGTACTAGAAAAGAGTCTCGCCATGAGAATACCTGACGGAACAACACTAAGTACGTAGTATTGACAATCATATTTATGGACTTGAGCTCAGTTCCATGCCAAACGAGCCAATTCCCAATTGACTGGCTTTGGGGAATACCAGGTTGTAAGGATGGGAGCACCTTGTCATTAAATAATATTCCTACTGTCGACACACTGGGGATAAGTGAACATATGGTGTCAACGGCCAAGTTGCCTACCTTTGCCTACTTCTTTTTATTGGACAATGCAGCGCCACCCTTGTTCGCTTGCTTTCTTTTCTTTGAGCAGCCAGCTTGTGAGCATGTTATCACATTATGATTGATGTCCTCATCCCCATCATTTCCCTCTTCGTCCCAATATGTCACTCAGGAAGGGTCTGTCGTATGAAAGTCCAAAATGCAGTAAGGGGTATCAGGAGAATCGTCCGAGTCAAAGGATGTGCCGCAACAAGATAAAGTGACGGTCATACCGTCGCAGCCAATTTCTGTTCGTTCCGCTTCACATTCATTGTGGTGCTTGATCTTGCAGGCTGTGCGGTGGTTACCGTTTTCACGGTACGTTTTATGGCACCGTACACAGTGTTTCGCGGACCCTGCTTCAGACGCTAACGGAGCCAGAGCAGCTGAAAGCTCTTTCAGCTGCTCAGGAGATGCTTTTACGAGCGAATCCAGAAGGCAACTCTTGATCTTTTCAGCAGTGGAGCTTCTCAGCAAGGACTCGAGTGTTAACGTTGATTGCGCATTGGACGCCATCTTCTAGCTTCTTTGAATTGGGCGGGAATATATATGGTAAGGCTGGGCTACTCACCAGTTTTCTTTCTGACGGCACAATTCGCAGGATTGACAGTGACAACAGTCGAAATTCGGATTTTTCACTCGATGTAGTTCAATTCAGCGGGAACAGGTTTTCGGAAACTCCCGTGCCAATCGTTGGACGAAGGATGTAGTCTGATTAGTGTTGCCGCCGAACTATCTGATGCAGTCCATCGTCCATCAGCAGTACCAGTACTTACAGAGTACTTACTTATTCCAGAATTCGCTGAATTTTATACCGCTGAAGTCGCCGAACTTGAATCAGAACTAGTACAGTATCACCCAATGTTCATTCAAAGTGTCACACTCGCGTGCTGCGCATGATGTGACATCGACGCGTTGTGCGTTGGCCGCGTATATTTGAATTTTGAATCCTGTAGAAAACCTCCACACCGAGGATGTCTCAAACGTTACAGGAGACAGATCTTCCACCCGTTGGTCTACGTCTTTAACCTGTCGGACTGACTGACATACGGATATCAAGGTCCTCAAAGCATCTGTCCATGACGTCCGTTATTTTGCGGCATTGTTGCGTGGTGTCAATTTTGTGAATGTGGGTCGCATAGCTCTTGCAGACCATTCACAAACGGTCTAAAGTCACAAGCGCGCTACAATAACTGTAACAGACAGGGGCTTAACGGTCACTGTAGAAGAAGCCCGAACACTCTTGGGTGAGGATAACAACTATCTACTGTTTTTCGCCCAAATCACACCAGCTGGTCTAGGAACGGCGTTTATATTCTCTGATATTTTTGATGAGTATGCGTACCGCTCGGAAAATCCTCTTGTCGTGTCATCGCAAGGCTCCGAGGATGTCGATATGGTGGACAACGTGGCCTTTGAAGTACCACTCAACACCTTGATCGAATGTCTAAACATCTTCGGAACCGCTGGTGCTGCATCGACGACTGCCAGTAGCAGCAATAAGTACAAGAAATGGAAGAAGGCTGGAGATGACTCGGATCATGACGATGACGATGACCGCGGCGGACGTGGTAAGAGCGGGCCGAATCGAGGGATCGATTCATATTTCACCGGAGGATCGGAGAAACGGACAGGAATGCGCATGACTTATGCCGGAGCTGGTAATCCTCTCACATTGTTGCTGTGAGTCCTGAAAGCCAGTTTTGTTGCAGCAGTCCCGTGAACTTGAATTTAGTGCCGAGGATGCAACGGGGCCAACAACGACATGCGAAATAACTACATTTGACCCAGAGCCGCATTTGGAGCTCGAGTTTGACAACTCCCGAATGTAGGTGAGTGATTATTATATTTGCATGGTTTGAGCTGAACTTGCACAGGGTGCTGAAAATAATTTTGAAGGTGCGGGTTTTAACTTGTGGTTCCAATCCTGCAAATAACAGTGGTTCAGTCTTCATGGCTCCGCGATGCGCTCTCAGAGCTTGATCCTTCTTTCGATAAGCTCACGTTCATAGGAAACCCTCCTCCCGAAGCGGGTGTTTCAACATCAAGGCAGAACCAAAGATCCCGCGAGGTATCGAAGCCCATGCTTCGTATACAGGCAGCAGGGACGTTCGGTAGTACTGAGGTGCGTGAGTATCCACAGGTCTACATTCGCACTTGCCGAACGTATTGTGTTAGATGGACTATCCAAACGATAGAGACGTCCTTGAGACCTTCGAGTGTACAAGAAGTGTCCGGTTCAGGTGTGACACCAAACTATGCCCGAGTTTGTGTTACTCTTTCTGAGATATGCCTGCACTGTCAGTTATAGGTTCGGACACATTTCAAGGACGCTTCGTGCTTTACAAAGCTCCACAAAAACATCGCTACGAATTGATGAGGAAGGACTGCTCAGTCTTCAATTCCTCATGCCCTCACCGAAACCAAAGGGTATCGCTGGAGAGTCTTCAGATGCGTTCATCGAATTCCGGGTGAGTGGTACAAATCTTGAGAGTCCAAGATCACATTGATCGCATGCATGGCGCAGTGTCTAGCACTGGACGACGAGTTTTGACATGTGTACATGAGTGGTACGTTGTTCTCATAATTTGTACAAAAAGTGGTGTAGCTCTGTACAATTATTATATGCTGGGTCGTCAATTGCTCGTATAGACGGAAGGATGACCTGATGTTCGAATGGATCTAGACATTGAGAGTAGAATACAAATGACTTGAGGAACCTCAAGATGACTGCCGGCTTGATGTTAAAGAATTCCATCGAAATAGTCTTTGGTATCGCATTTGCTAGTGGTGTTCAAGGCAGGTTCAAATACCGCTGACGTGAACGTAAACGTAAACGTCGACTTCGTGGTAACACTCATATCACTAACCTGACGAGGGAGTCCGTGAAAGATTCGAAAGGATCATCCGTCTGATTGTCGCTCCATCCATCTATCAACGAGATATCAGCCGCCGTTGGACATTGGCAAGGAAAGATGCTACGTACCGGACTGTCCTGAGGCTCCATCCAGTTTTGCGGCTCCTGAGATTGCACAGCGCTTGCGGTGCCCGTAGATATTTTTGCAGAAGAGACAGATCTGATCGGGAGTGCCACATTCATTCGCGGAGACGGCGGGACAATTGTGAGTTTTGGTCCACGAGCATGTCGCATTGCTATCCCACGATGATGGTGTTGACCAGGATGCATATCAACCAGTGTCGGAGACCGATGCGCAGGAGGAAAGAACGGCCGATTGAATGTTTCAGGGCGTACAGGAGAGGTCATCGAGCGACTTGGAGGCGACGGGATTGGGTTGTACGGGGGAGGGGCGGGTGCCCCAGAAGATAGGTTTGTGAGTTGGCGGTCGCTATTGATTACGAGAGCGATGACCTGTTCAACAGGGATGTCTCTGGTTCCATCAGGTAACTGCGAAGAAAGAATGAGAGATTGTGCGATGTTTTCAACGATCTACCAACCAGTATTTTGCCCAGAATCCCTGCACTCTCGGCCTCGACATCAATTGTAGCGATGTCTGATTCCTAAAAGATGTCATTTCCTTGGTTCAAGTTGTTGAGCATTACCTGGGGCCGTGACACGTACAATTTGAAGTAATACATCTCCAGGCGCGAATGCCTCGCCTTCCTTTTTCTTCCAGCGCGTAATGGTTCCTGCTGTCATGAACGGCGACATTGCAGGCATCATAATGGCTTGTCGCGAAAGGGTTTGGTGAAGCCCTAAAAAGATAGCTAATGAGTTATTTTCTGAACAGTTGAATATAGCCAGCAGAGCAAAGACTGACATCGCTTCCTGAACTGAGGACCAGCCTGAGGTGACTTCACACCTGCAGGGAACAAGGGGCTACGAGCAGAGGATCTGGAGAACGAGTTGAAAGCGAGGGTGGTCATGTTGGCCAGCAACTTGGTCACAGCAGGAAGCTTCACACGAGGCCCAGTATTTATAAAAATATCGGGCGCCGAGTGCAGGCGGCGCGCATCACCAGTAACCGTGGTCCGTAACCTAGCAGCTCCCGTCGGCCACCGGTCAGCAAACCCGTTGAAGCCGTACATAGTATACGTAAATGACATGTTGGTGGTAACATGCAGACGGGAACACCATTATCGCAATGATACTAATAGCAAATAGATTCAGGTCAACAGCACATACAAATCATACAGTCCAGATAAAATAATGTCAACCCGAGGACTGGGTAACTCTGGGTCAGAATTTCTCTCTGCAACCTCTAGTGGTAAGCGATATAACCATGAACCAGTAATATGACTCTGAAATGCACACCTTGAAAACAATTGAACGCTTTTAAGTGGCATCCACGAGCACTATCTCCGCAATAATACCCGTGATAAAACTGACCTTCCTGACGTCCACAAATCCTCTAGTCAAACATGCACACAGACTCTCCCCAAACTTCGGCACAGATCCCCAAGCGACACACTCTCCCGGATCTGGAGCCACCACACTCAGACACTTGTTCCGTTTACCATCCTCCTCGACACCCCTGCCCACCGCCCCGCCCGGCGTGACCTTGCTGGGTGGGGCTCCTAAGAGCCGGCAAAACCGTCAGACGCCCTCTTCTTCGGAGTCATAGAACTCGTCCTCTTCATCTTCGGGAGCACCGAGGGTTTGGAAGTCGACTTTGTAGCGTAAGAGGCCTCCAATACCACCGAAACCTTTAACAAACTGGGCGCCTTCCTGGGACCGGTTCGTAATGAACTCAAGATTGGCTCCGAATTCCTTGTATTTCTCGGTGAACCATTCAAGAAGGGATGTAGGTTCCGTTGCTTGCTCCATCTCCAGTCCAGTAGACTTGTCCATGAATTTTTCGCGGTCCTTCTCCTGGTCCTTGTTGGCGTGGATGATGATCTCCTCTGAAGAAACATGATGAGTCGCACGACAAGTCAAGCGGTCGGAAGTAACACACCTCCGGCAGCGTTTCGAAGAATGTAGCGGGTGATATCAAGATTCTCCCACACGATGAGTGTCTCCACCGCTCCTAGTTCGAGCGCCTTCAGTGTATCATCGATACCGAAGCAGTACCGCCCTGTGTCCTGGCTGATCTCGTCGAAGTATTTCTGAATAAGTTTCTTCTCTTGAACGAACTTGACGTTGGCAAGCGACTCGGCCGCAAGTTCGATAGCCTGCGAGAAATGTAAGGATCGTCGCGGGCAGGGGAAAGGATAATTAAACCCACCTGATTGAATCCGTTTTCACCACCATAACTGACATCGACAACCTTGATGACTTTGGCAGCCAACCTCAGATCGAACATATCACTCTGGCCGAGCTCCGTCTTGAAATCGGCACTGCCAGCGAGAACAAGGCCCGACACATTGACCTTGTCGTTGGTAATGAAGTGCTGGACGGCATGTTCAGCTACCTTACGGACGTAGTTGTGTCTTTTCTCGTCTCGAAGACGCGAGAAACGAAGGGCAGACTGTCCACCTCGACCATGCTTCTTCGGTAGGTCAACGGTGAACTTATGGATGACCTCGCGAGTGTTTCCAGCGAGGGTACCAAAGAGCGTGCCGTTACCATCCATCACGATGAAGCCGAATCGTGAATCAGACTCCAAGAGCTCGGACAGGGCTTCTGTGTGAAATTTGTTGTCACAGAGGTAGAGCGATCTAGTCTCCCGTATGAGCCTAGCCAGCAAGATAGAATATACTCGTGTCATACGTGTTGATGGGCTTATGGGGCTCGAAATCGAATGAGACTTTTTTCTCCTTTCCTTCATCGGTCAGGATGGTTCCGACGAACAGCACGAGACCATTTGGCGGGACACGATTGTATAGTTTTAATCTCTGTTGGGTACTGGTGATCGCAGCCAGCACAGAAAGTCGATTGACCCGGGATTTAATGTTGGATGCTGTCCCATATTCTTGCGTTAACATCGCAGATGCGCGAGAAACCTGATCCTGTTTGATTTGCGATTGATCAATATCGGTCAGTAAACTTGTTAATCGCGACACACCTTTGGAGGGATGATGAGACTGATCATAGATGTTCCAGCTCTGAGAAAAATTCGAGCATCAGATACATCCTCAGATCGAAGGTGAACGGAAAATTACCCTCTGGCAGAGTCAAGGCTCTTGATGAGCTTCTTAACCTTCCACATCTGGATATTTTGCTCCGCGACATCCTGGCTCATTCTGGGCAACGACAAGTACGCTTTCTGGTGGTACTAGAGACGTAGCCGATGAAAAGGGGGAATGCTGGTGGGCGTCAAGGAAAAGACCTGATTTGCGGGGCACGTTGCATTTGTGGCTATTTACATCAGTCAACAATTTTTCGCACCCGATCACTGCATGTCGAGTCGCGCTGAACATGAACACATCCAAGAAACGCAAGAATGACTCGGGTGGCCACGATTCAAGCAAGCGGCTGAAGCTGACAACTGCGTCGGGCTCATGCCAGGCTGTCAAAGTGACCACTACTGGAGGCCAGACAACGCAGGACAACATGACTCAGGTTTCGGAGCAGGACGAAAGCACAGTCCAGGCTCAGACTGACTCAAGAGCGCCTAGAAAACGTCATATAAACAAGCTCGTTCCTCCTCGCCCTTTCCCGACGGTGCCGACATCTGTCTCAGCTACTGGACCGCGATCGGCTCACAAAGAGGGCAAGAATTTTATCTGCGTGACTCGTAAGACCGCACTGGGCGCGTACATGCGACGTTGTAAAGATGTAATTCTGAAGGATGGGTACGCTTAACCTCTCATTTCTTGTGCAAGTCGATCTGTATTTACTGCCATGACCCAGATATAAGACTTTGCACTTTAGCGCCATGGGGGCTGCCATACCCCTTCTTCTCCAGCTTGTTGTGGCACTTCCACCGATCCTTCCGTTTCCTGCAGACGAAATACACACCGAAGTGATGACAGGGACGGTCGAAGTCCAGGACGAGGTCATCCCAGACGATGAGGACGAAGACGTGACATACGAAACCAGAGGAAAATCAACCTTGAAGGTCGTGTTTAAGATCTCCGATGGTGAATTTTCCGGCGACAGAAGCGGTCCCTCGAAGAAAAACGGTAGACATCGAGGAGGCAAAACTAGTGCTTTAGGAAACAAGGGATCAGGGAGTCGAGGCAGGGGTAAGGCAGTACAAAGGGACTCTGGCGACGTCGTGCTTCAGGAACCAGAACAGGAAGATATGGAGATGCTTTGAAAGGCGTGTATATTATGTGGGCTATTGTGTTCACCCGGCTGTCTTGTACCCTGTTTTTCGGTGTGCCTCCTTTCCGCTCAATGTCCTTTCCCTTGACATATTGACCTGGTGTCTCCTCAGTCGATGTATGTTTTTTGTTATACCTCGTGCATGGGCAACCAATTCAATACGTTGAACTGTTGAACTCCATTATGACTGGGATCGGTAAATTATCCTTCTGTCTTTCTCAAAGTATGTCCGAGGCATGCCAGCGTGCCACTTCTACGACATATTCGTAACAGACTACTGTTACATGATCCAAAATATGGGGTGATGCATCGCTCCCCGTTCACCACAGTTCTCAAGACTTCCAAGTCCAACCTTCCACGGCACCATCGTATTACAGTTCTCACAAAGAACTGGCGTGCTGCTCCGATGGCAAGCTTCCCGATCTCGTCTCTCTACGCACGATGGCAGTCAAATGATCATCAATCTTGCGTGAGTGGGATAGCAGGTCGCCGAGACCACGCAGTACACTGCCATCCTGGAATTATACCGCCCAGCCATCTCCAGAGGATCATACGATCAGATCCAGATTCCTATTGGACAAGGATAAATGCGCAGTCAATGCCCCCAGATTATCAGATCATAGATTATCTGCAACATCTCCCTAGCGATCATGGCCTCGACCGGTACTATAACAACAACCACGAGGGTCACCATCGATGTGCCCAAGCAGCCTGACATTGAGTATCATCCAGACGAGGCCAAGTACCATGCGCGTGCCGCACGGCTTTTCGCGGAGAATCCCGATCGCGCCTCCGTGCCTCTTCCGGATGGATTTCCGAAGAAACTAGAAGGGCCCATCGTTTGGGAGGGGAAATATTGGGCGAGCAAGGATCAATGGGTTTATAAGCTTACTGTTGCTGAGCTGGAGGAAATCAAGGACGCTTTGGACCATTTCAAAAGTAAGCGACCATTCTACGTTTAGTGTACACCATTGGAATAACTATTTCTCATCAGGTTTAAACAAACCGATAGGATACGCGGGAAGGGACACGTTCCCGCTGCCTACATTGAGCGTGACGTTGAAAGGCTTGTGCAATGAGCTCTATTCTGGCCGAGGGTTCTTCGTGCTGCGCACACTCCCGATCGACACCTATTCCAGAGCCGACATCGCCATCGTCTACGCCGGTAAGTCACAAATTGGTTTATCACACAAGTACTGATCTTCATTGCGGTTTTCAGGCATCTCGTCACACGTAGGCTCCGCTCGCGGGAAACAGGATGCTACCGGTGCCGTCCTTTCGCACATCAAAGATCTCAGCGTCAGTCACGCCCATGAGAAAGGAGGCATCGGAAACTCGGCGTACACAACCGACAAGCAAGTTTTCCACACCGACGTCGGCGACTTGATTGCTTTGATGGCGCTGCAAAGTGCTGCAGAGGGCGGAACCTCGCGAATTAGCAGCGGAGGTCGCGTATATAACGAGCTAGCAGCTACACGTCCGGATATCATCAAGACTCTTTCCGAACCGTGGCCACTTGACAGGTTTGCACAGTTCATATCCTGACCTTGACTTCGTTGCTGATTTGGTGCGGTAGTTTCGGCGGAAATCCGGGATACACGCTGCGTCCGCTGCTATATCACCAGGACGGGCATGCCATCATCCAATACTCACGGCGGCACTTCACTGGGTATCTTTCACAGAAGCGTAGCCCCAATATTCCTCCCATCACCGAAGCACAAGCTGAAGCCTTGGACGCTGTGCACTTCCTGGCCGAGAAGTACTCGCTTGGCTTGAATTTCCAGAAGGGCGATATCCAGTACATTAATAGCTTGGGGCTCCTCCATGCCCGGGATGCATTCAGGGATGATGCGGAGCATACGTGAGTCCGCTTGTGATTAATCTAATCTTGGGGCACTGACAAATATCACGAACTAGGCGACACTTAATTCGCCTCTGGCTACGAAACGACGAGCTGGCGTGGAAGACACCCGGGCCGCTACAACCTATTTGGAATAGATTGTATTCTGTTGGGCCAGATGAACAACGGTTCCCGCTGGAACCTGAAATTAGGAGGAAGGAGAACGGCAGCACGAAATGATGCAGGAGGTTTTTCTGTCCTGCCCCTGATAATACGTATGGTTGAACGCTCACTTACCATTGATTGATAACTTTTTTGTATCATCTACTACAGAAAACACTTTTCTTAGCCCTCGATGTCGTCTTGCCTGTGTCCTAAGTGGCAGAGACGACAGGAGACGACAGTCCACCGGAATCGAACACCGTGGGAAATCAAAAATTTGGACCCCGTCGGTTGAACAAAATGTCAAATCCTAGCTAGGGCTCTCAAGCTTAGCTTCACCACACTGAGAATACGTTCTGCTCCACGCTTGCGCGGCGTACTGCTAGGCCTGCGCTAGTCTTATGCCGGCAAGGGAGGGATGCTACAACCGCTGCAGGACGACTGAGAGTCCATGTCATTCACGTTAGGACAGTAAATGACTCGTAACCTGTAAGCGGGCATCCGTGCTAGGGTTACAATAAGCACACTATGAATATATTTTCTTTTGCCTGACGCAGGCCTGACGTTTTGCTTTCTGATGCCGAACACAGCCGGTGACCCCTGGCGATTGGTGACGCAGTTGCACGGCATGGATCCGAGTCATAAGCGCTACCATCGAAAATCATTATAGCTACTTGTTCTTCAACCATAACCATCTCTCTACTAAAACTCTAGTTCTGGTCAACAAACTCTAACTTTGGAGATGCTTGCATCTCAAGGTATGCGGACATCAGTCCGCCATGCCTCGAATCATATCCCCCACAAGGCGGGCGCTGGAACCTCTAGAGGTATCCACATCCCGTCTTTTGTTAGGGTGCATCCTCGCATCCCGAATCTAAACCCAACACAGAGACTTTTCAACCAATCCCGACACATAGTCACCCAGTTCTTCAACCTCCTCACTGCGCCTGGTCTCCGTATCCCAACTCCATCCATTGTTGGACACTCTGTCAATGGAGCTACCCGAGGGTACTCTACGATACAACAAGGCTTTTCATTCCACGCCAAGGCTGCTTTGTCTCGCTCCTCGCAACCCCATTTCCTTCCCCGCGCTCCACCAGCAGTACCCAGAAGCATATCTCAAGTCGGTCTCGGGACCGCAAGGAACTTTTCCTCTAGCCGGCCCATA
>JABCKH010000481.1:0-14175 GCA_018851285.1 Lyophyllum semitale | reverse complement strand
TCTCGCCAAGGCCTATGGGCGGGGCAATAGTTGGTCATCGAGTTGCATGAGGAGAAGTGGAGTGGTGGAACTGACTTACAGCATGACTAATGATGTATCGTTAGCGGCGCAAGCGCCAGTCCCTGACTGCAGAGACAACTTCGGCTACTAGAGTCCAGTACTACTCCCTAGCTATAAGTACTGCAGCTTGTCTGAATCTAATATTACTCCGGCTCCTGTATGTTAAATGAGTACACAATTCTATTTCACGAAATATTTTGAGCCCTGATGCTCTGCCCACTCGTTGCCAATGACGGGCTTGTCACTGCAGCATCAAATGAGCCATGGTAAGGCTGCTTCACACTTGTACTTCTTCGCACAAAGTTACGTGTCATCAACCTTCGGTTGACTGCTCGCGGTACATGCAGACAGCCGTACAGTGGCAGCGTGAGGCCCGCCTCTTGGCATGTCTATGTACGTAGCTTGCTATTCGATAAGTCTATAGACTATCTCAATAAAATAAAAAATTACCGCAGCAGGTAATATCACAGTTATCGTCCTCCGTTGAGTCACAGGAGGGTTTGTAGCAAGACGGTAGGGGGGGTTCAAAAATACGTGCTTCTCTGTTATAAGTATATTCGCACCGCTCGTCACGAGGCGAACGGGAACAGGATGGACAAGATCAAGATAAGCAGAGATGCGGGGTTGCGTGGGTGTGGTAGGGCATGACGAGGCGAGACGCGAGAACGGAAGCGAAAGACAATGACAAGGAGGCGGAGGCGAAGGCGGCGGGCCGCACGCCTATAGCAGCCCGCATTCCCGCAAGTGAAGCTGCAGGAGGATGTCCTGGATCGCGCTCAACACGACTGTAGGGGAAAGAGAGTTAGTTAGATCGAAGATCGAAGAAGCGGGAGGAAAGGGGTAACCTACATTTGATCTGCTGCGTATCAGCGGCGCACGTATAATGCGCTTAGATTTGCTTCGTTGCTGCGCTCTGGTTGAGCGAGACGAACCTATAAGTAAACGCAACATGTCAGCTGGGTATCAAAGGCGAGAGGGGACACAACTGCAAGATACGCGGTGCCAAACCCCAGGGATAAGTGGGAGGAAACGGGGGACACTCGCAGGCAGCATCATAGTTGTCGCCGCCGTTGAAGTCGGAGAAGTAGTCCCCTAGTGGCGACCGCGGGAGCTTCTCGGCGAAGAGATCGATTTTGTTGAGGAAGACAATCTGGAGGCGGGAGCCGGGTCTGGAGAGGTTTAAGGGACTGACTTACGATGGAGGTCTTGACGAACCATCGGGAGTTACATATCGAATCGAAGAGGGTCAGGGCTTCTTGCATACGGTTCTAAGAAATGGGTCAGAGAGGGATGAACGAGAGGAAGGGAGAAGAAACTTACAACACTCTCATCCTCGTACAACATCTGGTCATACTCTCTCAAACTAACCAAAAACACCAACACCGTCACATTCTCAAAACAATGTATCCACTTCTTCCTCTCACTCCTCTGCCTGCCCACATCAAACAGCTTATACGTCAGCTCCCCGACCTTGAACGTCGTCTCCATGATGCCCGTCGTCTTCACCCTCGAGCGGAGGATATCCTGGTCTGTGGGGAGTTAGTTCGGCGCAGCCATGCAGTCGATGGAGTTGAATAGTAGATGGCGGAGTCGTTGAGCTGGAACTCGCGGGAGCGGTGGACGGCTTCTTTGATGGCGTTGGCGACGTCACAGGGGAGGACGTCGGCCTCGATTTGTGGGGGAGGGCGAGGATGGTGTTCCGCCGGGCGTCGTTGGCAGGGGTGAGGGCGGTGTCGAGCTGGGGGAGGGCTTCGAGGATGGCGCTAAGTGAAAAAAGGGCTGTCAATTGTTGGGTGTCAGCCCTGAGATAAAGAAAGTGACGCACCGCATGGATTGGATAGTGTTTGAGAATATGATTTCTTTGTAGGAATCCCGTTCGGGCTCGTTGTAGCCGCCGAGGTGGATTAGCTTCATCTGCTTCAAGACTGTCGACCGTTCGTGTGTGTCAGCATATGTCAGAGTTCGACCCAGCGAGAAACGCACCTTGCCCGACTCTCCAGCACCGAGCAGCAACATCTTGATCTCGTTCTTGGCCATCATGCGATCCCGCTTCAGCTGGCTCTCGATTTCGTCGTTGCCTGTGCGGGGTGGTCATCAGGGAGGTTAAGAGGAGAGGGCGGGGAACAGGACTCACGGGCCTTGGCCTCATTGTCAATACCGATAGACCGTACACAACCCATGGCTGGAGGGAGAGGCGGGGAGGAAAGGTAGGAGAGGGTCGTAAACACGCGCAGAGGGCCACATTTGTACGTAAGAGAGTCGAGGACCGCCTTGGGCTTGAGATAGCAGGAGGCACAACGATGATCAAGAACGTGCACTGAGAGCGTGGCAGTGTGATAAAAGTCACGTGCCTCGTCACTTGGAGTTAAGAGTGTTTGAATGGATCTGTTGTCTTCGCCTTGTGGCAGAATTGTTCCAAGTCCAAAACGATGACTAGAACATCGTCGTCTGAACTGAAATTGCCACGGATTACGGCCAGAAACGCGCAACAGTGGGTCGCGGGACAGTTCACTCCCCGAACCTATGCCAAAATATGTTTTCATTGGCGCGGCACACTGTTTAACCTCTTCTTCTCCAAGCCAGACCGTGACACGTCGAAGGTGGTTTCATGTGGATTATTTCATACCATTTTTTCAAGCTGACTACAATTACTACAGAGCCGCAGCAAATTTGAACGCAAGGCCGTTGATGTTCTTCGACAGATGCGCGCTGTACAAAAGCATTTTACCAAAGATAAATCATGCCTGAAATACATTGTGAAGGTTTGTCACAGAGTTTATCTGTATAAACTGTGATATGAAGTGACAGTTGTCAACCTCAGGACTCCGGCCTTGCAAAGGTGATCCTGGATATTGGAAAACCAGATACCATGTTGGAAACCTCTCCGGACCTGGCACCAAGTTTTGCAACGTATTCCTGGAAGGAGGTGCTGTTGTCATGGTTGGTGCACTGGTTGGATCCCCAATTGATGCATAGCACTGTGTTGTCCATGCAAGCTCCGCATTCTGGCACCAACAGGACCATTAAACCTGAACCAAAACAGGTAAGTGTTAAAGCTGTGGGTTGATGAAACACTTCACTCAATGTGTTATAGCTGTCCACACCCTTGGAATTCCTGGAATCACTATCAGACCATGCCATCATTCCATACAACTCTAGAGTAGATACTCTTTTCTTCTTAGCCTCTGCAGAACTCTTCTGCGAGGCATGGTATGATTGGATTGAACCAACATTTGCAAAAAAGAACATTCCCATTGTGAGTGTATTGTTTCATTTTGAAATCATGTCAGTCAGCTGAGTGTCTGCAGTCTATCTCAACTCCTAAGAGTCTATACAGGGGAATCAGGCGACTGGACATAGACAAGATCACATCTCTCTCACCAGAGCTTATGGAGATTCTCAAGGGTACAGAGTCAATGCTAAAACAACGCAAGCAAACATTGAAACAGGTACCACGCAAACATGAACCCTGCAGTCACTGTGAAAACCTCGCTGAGGATGAATGCTGTCGCCGCACGATTTATGTAACTCGTCGAGACATGGACATGTATCATGGGTATGCTCTCACACCTTTTGAGGACAAGGCAGAAATACCTCAGGTAAGGTGGATGCCACTGCCTGTGAATCAGCATCTAACTGGTTATAGATTTCCACTATCAATCGACAATGCCTCAAAACCATCAGTGCTGAAGAGCTCCAGCTACAGAGAATCACTGCCCGACCAAGGGTTTTTGAACGATGTGGCCAGGACATCACTACCTTCTATGATCGTGAGGCAGAAGCTGAGGTACGTATAGCTTGTGGTTTGTTTTGCATTTTGTCCAGCCTGACAATTCCATATCAGGTTGGAGGTGTGCGCTATAATGCATGCTCCAGTGAGGATTTCAAGATGTTCCAGGACCATCATCATGCTGTCCGCAGCTCAGCCATCCGCCGTGGTGAAAAGTTCCAAAAGGTAGCATTTGGTGAAATGCATGCTGCAGGTTTCCGCATGCCATCAGGAGGCCGGGCTGGTGATGGGTATGGCCCATACAGAACAACAAAGATTGATCCTGAAGATCCTGTTGGCAGCATCAAGCGCCTGTTTGAATTTGCTCAGGTGCGCTGGATCTAGTCAGGCTATCAAATATGAGCTTATATGCTGAGACTCGCATAATCAGGACACTACGCTGATTATGAGCATCCTCAACACTACCTCTGTTGAAGCATACAAGGCCATTGAAGACAGTGCTCAGAAAGCAGGGACTCGTGCAATTGGAAGATATGGTCTGAATACCTACTATTGCTGGGACTACATTGCACCCCAACATAGTGACCGTGACCGCGCACCAACAATTAGTATACAGACGCACAAGCATGTGAACCATAGCAGCGAGTACGACTTCGCGTATCTTGCGTATGGGTTCATGATAGAGACTGTTGAGAACACAGTTTGGTGCGTGATTTTTCAATCATAGTTAGACTCACATTGAGCAGCATTGTCTACAATGGCAGGTGGTTTGATGGCAACAGTATGCATGGCACTGTTGTGCCCCAGAAGTCATCCATCCTGGATCCAGAAACCTACTCACATGGGATGGTTTTTGTGTTGCGCGAGCGCGATGCCAGGGAGGCACAGCGGTATGAGGACCTCAGAAAGGGGTATTTTGCTCAAAGGAAGATCTGGAGTTTGATGTAATTACATGTGATTCTTGTACCTTCCAATTCCTATGTATTAATTGGTTATACACCCTGTGGTAGCATTGGAAGGTTGTGACAAGTTCCTTCACCCGTGTCCATGATTCTCCACGCCTCGGATACCTGAGCTTGATGCGCGCAAACAAATGCTTTTGGCTCCTCAGAGTGAATGTATGGGCCACGAGGGAGCAGGTCTTCAAGGTGTCTTTATCATCGCGCAGTAAATTGATAATGGAATCAATAATCTCTCCCGGGTACGGTATAAATACCAACGCCATCAAAAAAATCAAAAGGATACTAAAGTCAAAAGTTTCAAAAGCGAAATCGTTTGTCTAAGAATATCTAGTACCAATCTTATCTTATCTTCGATTCAGCCACTAAACGCTGCAGGGCGAGCAGGAAGTAAGTAATCCAGCGAAAGCCAACGAGCATTATCCCGAAAGGTGCGTAATGTTAAGAGAAAAGGGACTGCCAAGAATTAATATACGCGGTGCCTCTCCTCTCTTCTGAAACTTGACATATAATTTGTCGCCGAACATTGGGATCAGAAAACACAAAAAACTACACATAGGGGCCTCAACGACAAGCTGGGAAGCGCAAAACAAATGTACCTATAGGGTCGCGATTGATCCTATTTGTAACTCAAGAATTCCATGCCATTGCTTCTATGGGAGATAAACTCATTAGAATAGGAGGACAGCGCAAACGAGTCACTAAACGTACCTTGAACGTCTATCAGACACACAACGCCTGGTGGCGAAATAACACTCCCGCATGGTGTTCAGCGCCATATCTCGGTTGCACCGTTGTTGTCCTGCTCAGGGGATCGCCGGTGCGAAGAAATGCGGCCTCGTTTCCACTTCGAAAGGCATTGCGAAAGCCGGCCAACGGATAACATGAGTCAGTGGAGATTCAGAATAACGCTGTGGAGTACTCACCGAATGTACACCGATGTAGAATAGACATTGACGCTGGAATCCACAGTTTCGAGAGATTTAAACACATCCGGGTCATCGGCCCCAAGACGCTCCTCATCACGTACGCGTGCGCGATACAGAAAGGTGACAAGGCGAAAAGGCGTTGAGAGTGGTCTGTAAGCGTGCTGGTAAGCTTCTGAAACGAAATGAGCAGCAGAGAAGTTGGCCTCACAGAAGCGCAAGCTAAGCATCACAGTCAACCAACGACACGTGACCGCGATGGCGTCGTTGAATGTTGAAAAGTGACAGAGAGAATCCGACGCGCCAAGCCTTCACTGGGAGTCCACTGGGCATTGCCTATCCCTCGGTTTCCCGACCCGCGTGACTTTCGAACCCAAACCAGCCCGCCCCTAGTTGTCCACTGATGCTGTTCCCTCAAAACCGCACACGGGTGGGTGTCAGGTAATCGCATTATGAAGTCGAGGTGAGGCCCTGGTCATGCAGCATGTTGGCCTGGACGTCGATTCGGTGGGAGTTAATTCGGTGGCGCTGGATCGGCTTCGGGTGGCTGAGGAGAAGAGGCCGTAGGAGAGGCTGCAGAAGCATCGCAAGCAGGAGGAATTGGTGGGCCTGAAGGACGGGGAGGGGTCGGAGCTTCAGAAGCTCATGAGGATGCGGTTACAGGAATCGTGACGAGCTGCACAAAACCATCCTAGATAAAGATGACCGGTATGGGTTTTCTGGCGGACTGGCGACACCCAGGAAGTGGCCGAAACGCCAGGCAGTCCGGCTCTGAGGAAGCGTCCTGATCTGCCGGGGTCGACGTAGGGTTACTGCTCCTCGTTGACCTGTCCTCCACCTGTTCCGCATCACGTCCTAGTACGGCCCTTCATAGTGATCTCAGCTCGGTGCCCCTCTTCTTCCTCATAAACAGACCAATAATCCATGGCGTATCAGCGGTAGCGGTTCTTCGAGGTCAGGAGCGGAGGATGTCGGGATTGGCGGACCAGAGAGTAGATGTTGCGTGGCGTAGACACTAAGGTCTTCACGTCCTGCACGCGTCCTCGAGATGGTCACCGGTGGACTGGGGAAAATGGTATCCAGTGTGGTGACATCCCTTGTGGAGAGCTTGTCTTCACAGCTGGAGGAGGCTCGCATCCCTAGCTATTCGCCCATCTCCTGCCTCCACCGCGCTCCGCTAGGCGTCCTTTCAACTATCCTCCCGCTAGTTCGAAACCATCACAAGGGAAAATGTTTCATATTGCCCCTCGGCTCCACAACTCGAAAGTACGCCGCATATATGCGCCACAGCAGCGGTGGAGGATGAGCCGCTGAGCGCTCCATTGGCCACACACAAATATCAAATCGGGAGGTGGATGAGGCAACGGGGGAATGGTGGCCATCAGCGGATACACTAGTGCCAGTAGGGCAATTGGCAGGGGCGAAGTTCGAAAACTAGAATGAAGGTAACGATAAGCGGTATAATTGCAATAGTAAGTAGGAACGAACCTGTCTGAAGCGATAGAATGCAGTGCGCTCGTCGCGGGGGTTTGACCTCGTGAAATTCGGGCTGTAGATCATTGGTAAGAACCATGTCACGGGGGGCTAAATGCCATCGAGAGCGAGAAGGCTCACCAGCGAGGGACCAGGCTGATATTCAGTCATCAGAGGAGTCACACATGGGTCGTCGCACGCGAGAAAGCTGTTAACAAACAGAAAGACGTAGATCAGTATAAGCATCCTAACGATAAATATAACAATCCAAACATACCTCATATCACGGGCCATAGCGAGCTCCTCATCCAAACGGCACCACCCTCCGCAGCAGACAAATTAATCGACCGTTCCCGGGTCCGGTAAGCCTCCTCGGAATGCCAAAGAAACGGACTGTTGATGATCCCCACCCACGATGGCCAGCTCGACGACGCGCAACGGAAATCCATTGAAGAAATCGCACTAAGTAGATGTGGCACTAGATGCAAGCGTTGAACTCGGAAGCGTTAATGGGGCGAAGTTATGCAGTGCGTGCAGGAGTGAGGAGTGTAGGGATGCGTGGTGACAGAATGCACGGAAAGGGGTGTGGACTGGACAGGGAGGGAAGCGGCGTGTAGACCATTGACATCGAGATATCGTGTGGTTCTGATACGGTTCGGGCGAGCAATCGGCGGTGGAAAGGACTGTTCATCGGCCCATGCTCCTGCTCCCTCCTCTCCGCTACAGGCCCACTGACTATCCTTCCAACTCTTCAAGCGAGCCTCAATTCATCGCTCAGCAGCCCTCCCTCATCAGCTTCGCAAGCGCCATGAGCGAAAGTGGGCGTGGTCGATATTGAGGCCAATGTTGAGAACGGTGTATTTGAGCAGATGATATGGCAGTCGGATGGAAGGGACTCGGAAGTGGAAAAACAGGTCGACGACGCAAGCCGCCCGTCGCTGTTCTGCCGCAGAGTTAGCGACGAGCGAGTAACGATGTCATGGTCCGCTCAGTCAGCAGGTGTATGAAAGGTAAAAAAAGAAAAAGGCGGGACTTCGTGGCGAGAGTCAATCCCAATGAATACCTGTAGGCGACATGAGAAGATAGAAAAATCCTGAAAGAAAAGACGCCATACCTCTCTTCAATGATCATGCATTCCTCACGCTTGATAACTCAGTCGCCTGTCTCCTGGGCATCAAGCAACACGAGAATACACGGGATCGTTGATGCCGCGTACTGGCCGATCTACCAACACCGATGTCAATATCATCGGGGCGCAAAGGACACGGAGCAGACTGTCCCTCCTTTGAAGACAATGGTGACGGTTGCTCGATCCTCGCGCATGGGTGCAGACAGCCAGCACAAACCATCCGCTCTCATAGCGGTTCTGGGATCGTGCGTACTTGAGGCGGCGAACGCGCCTTCATAAGGGTTCTTTACACCGCGAAAAGGTCGAGCGCGTATAGCCCATGCGTCATTGGCTGTATTTTGATGAGCATGGAAAAAGAAATGAGCGTGGATTCCTCACATGTCTCCTGATGGATGATCTACATGTACGGACACAGCTGTTGTCCTGCGTGGTCTGTACATCAAGCGACGCTAATCCCCAGGTGCTGGCCGATCTACTGAGACAGACGTCAATACTATCGGGCGCAAAGGACGTGAAGCAGATCATACCTTCATTGCAGAACCTATAGCCTACAATCTATAAGGCCAGCATCAATATTATAGAGCGCGAAAGATATGAAGTAGATTCGACGTCTTGACGAGGTAGCAGAGGTTTTTCCATAGCGTCTTGAAACAGTACAGATGGGACCAGCGGACTTGTGATATTGAACAAGACTACAATCATCTACTATTGCTAGAAAGGGCTACAACTACCATTAGTGACTATTGGTCAATAAAGAGTCAATCGGAGACGTCAAATGATGGTGGTATCAGTTGGAGTGGCAAAAGGCCATAGCGGAGTTTGAACTGTGACTATGTGGTGAACGGTGGTTTGTGGATGACCGTGGGACCGATTTCAGACCATTCAGGGCGATCTAGGGTGATCGGAGAAGTTGCCGAGGGCCGATTGATCGTTTCGGAGCTCTGCGCTCTCTGGCAGCTCTCCTCTACAAACCACAATGACGCGTCTTCGCGCTGCTCGTCCTCTCAAGCGTAGAATTCCGATGTGTGTCAGTGATACTGGCATTAACTGAAGTCTATTCCCTGGCTGCTTGTTCTGATCAGTTCTTTTCGCAGTCGTAGAGTTGCAAATTAAGCCTTACATGGCCAGCTCACAAAGCCAATACATCAATGATTATACGGGACCGCTCGATTACATAAATTCCTATTGGATGCCCGTCTCATCACTGTTACAGTCCAAGTTTGAACAGCCCGCACGTACTCCGCCATGCCCTATCATTGTCCCATTTAGCAAACACTCGTCTCTACACCGTCTTCTGCCTCAGTCTGGGCCCTCGACGTCAAGCGTCTCCTCACCGAGCCCGCTTTGCCATGTGAGGCTTCACATACGGCGGGGGCGAATACAGCTTCTCCCGCAGACGGCTGGAGTTTCCATGATGCAGGAAAGGGAGTGATAACGAGGATATCCATGACGGCATTCATACGCCCGCACAAGCCACAGGATCGAAACCACAAGTCCAGCACCAGTGTTCTTACATCCTACGCCCATCCCAGCCCTCCACTCGCCGTTCTCTGCGCTCAACGCATGCTCCTTCCCTCTGCGTCCGTTAGAACCTACGACCACTCATCGGGCTCAGCCACTCAGGACTCTGGATGGGATTGGTGCCTCCGAACACGAATATGGGGGGCGATCTACCTCTAATGGGCTGCATATTGCGGCATATGGAGAATGTGTAGACAAGTCGACGGACCGCACACGCCAAGAGGAAATTCCTGGTAGTAGTACCACCACCGCCGAGGACGCCGACGAGGTGTGCTACCCGCGCAGGAGACTACACCATTTCCTCTCCTGGGACATCTCGCCGCCCGGACTCAGTTTGGCAGCTGCTGTGATCGCTTCTCGCTTCCCCGCTCGGTCTTACGATTTTAAGCCTTGGTGAGTTTTATGTCGTTTCCGTTTATTCCTAGCGTGAAAGCTGAGGAACGTAGACGATATTCTAGGCTCACAACCCACCACCACCACCTCTTCTAGGACATCTCGTCGCCTGGACCTCAGTTCACTAGCTGCTGACCGCTTCTCGTTCCCCCGCTCGTCATCGACCCCTCCTTTACAAGCAGTTTTTTTTGCAGACTCGGTTGCCACTACCCCCATCTCCCGCTCGCCATTAACCACACCGTATTGCGCTCCAACTTGCCGACGTCTTTTACGTGAGCGTGTCCGTTGTGGAAAGTCAAGCCGTAATCCTGGATATGTATCAGGATTAGGGTTAGGAAAGCCCACCAATCCTCCTTATTGGACCCATTCTGCCACCAGATCCCTCTCCTGATTCAACCGTCGTACGATTTCAAACCTTGGTAGATCTTCGTGAGTTTTATGTCGTTTTCGGTTATTTCGAGCGTGAAAGCTAAGGCCGACGTAGAGATTATTCTCGGCCCACAACACAACACCACCTCCTGGAAAATCTCGTCGCCCGGGCTCAGGTTGCGCGCGGCGAGCAGTTGCTGTGACCGCTTCCCGCTTCCCGCTCGTCTCGACCCCGTATTGCGCTCCAACTCGCCGACGTCTTTTCCGTGTAGAGCCAATCACGTGTATCAGGGTTAGGGTTAGGAAAGCCCACCAATCCCCCTCATCGGACCCATTCCGCCACCAAATTCTCTCGCCTGATGCAACCGTCTTACGACCGCAAGCCTTGGTAGGTTTTATGTCGATTTCGTTTATTTTTAGCGTGGAAGCTAAGGCCGACGTAGACGACATTCTAGATCCACAACACAACACCACCTCCTGGGATATGTCGTCGCCCGGGCTCAGCATAGCAGCACCGCTTCTCATTTTCCCGCTCGTCATCGACCCCCTCCTTTGCGGGCAAATACTCTGCAGATTCGATCGCCAAGGCCTCTCTCCCCCACTCTCACACCAGATTGCGTTGTACCTCGCCGACATCTTTGACGTGAGCGTTGATCGTCTTCAGCCCAACGCTACTGCTCGATGCGGAGAACAACTTTGAGACTCGAGATTGGCAAATTTCCGAGGAGGCACGAGCGTTTGGGTGGGAAGAAAGCGGTGGAGCAGGAGCAGGAGAGGAAGGTGAAGACGACTAGATTGACTCGACGAAGACCGACTGTGTGGCAAGCGGGCGTTGTACATGCATCATGTATGCGCCTGCGGATGACATGGAGTCTCAATGACTCCCAGTGTGGACCATCGTCATCGTTGAGCTCGGCTGCGGTACATTTTATTGTGGCACTCAGGTTAGGGTTAGGAAAGCCTACTAGAAATCCTATCCCATCCCATCTCGCTGCCAGATCCCATTGTTCGTCTCTCCCTGCTCACGCCACAGGAGCCTTCTCCTCCCACCTTCAATGCCTACATGAGGACGACTATCCACGATCTCGGAGGCCCGACTTGTCGTTGCCACCCGCCTATACCGATGCTTTCCCGCACCGACAACTCCAGAAGACTCCCGCCCCCGCCTCCTAAAAGAGGCTATTGCTGCTCGTCCCCAGCCCCAGGAGGAGCGGCACACTTGCCGACTACATATGTATACACCGAGCGTACAGTGGGTGGCCAAATCGATCTGGATCCGGAGCGAGAGCGAATATGGGTTGGAGGAGGTGGAGGTGAGGTGTGACGGGGCTGGGAGAGGCTATGACGCTGCTGATTTGCATAAGAAATTGGAGAGGGGATCTAGGGCGGGCGCGGGGAGCGTTGACTTTGCGGCGAGGTGGAGGCCGATGGCAGTGCTGGCTTGCCGGTCCTGTCGCGGATCCTATTGACACGTTCTCATTCCCGGGAATTCAGACGGACAGGGCCTGTGTGCGTCGGGTCCTGCATCGGCTGAGTCGTAGCCATCCTCGATCGGCGTTCAAAGTCAATTGGGTGGGTTCTATTTTATTCTTTGGTTTGATCTCTGGCGTTGGTTTTAACGAATGCGGATGGTATTCTAGACCTGCTACATCGTGTTGCTGGTCCTTCTCACCTCAAGAAATATCACTTCGAGGAGCAGGGGGCCCTAATCGGTGAGTTTTGTGCCGTTGTTTCTGTTAATGTTGGTGCGACGTCTGACAGAAAATTACATTCTAGGTCCGCCATATCCACGTCGCCTCATGGTTCAACCGTCTTACGAATTGTCTGAGCACTAGGCGGATCTTTTGTGAGTTTTCTGTCGTTTTCTGTTTATTCTAGCGCGAAAGCTGAGGAATAGACGGTATTCTAGGCCCACAACATTTGCTTCACGTCGTTGAGCTTGAACGGTCTTTGCCGCGGGTATACCGATTCACAACCACGAAATTAGGTAACTTTCCCTCATTTCCCATAAATCCTGTGCCAGAATTGAACACCATCCCAGGTCCGCATCATCTGCCGCATCACGGCGTTCGCTGGTCGCACCTTTTGGGTATGCGTGGCTCTTCCTGATCCTACGATGGTGATTCAGACAGCTGCTCAATTCCTAGGCCAAGGCCAAGTTGTGTCGAGACATGTCAAATTGGTCGTGAATAGACTTGCTTTTCCTTAGTACGGAAACTTACTTTAATGTTATGCCTCAGTGTCTGTAAAAATTCGATGCTTCGACCGTCTACTCTCTGCTTGTCCGAACGGGACTAGGACCTCAATTTGTTTTCAATTTGTTTTCTGTCAGTATTGCCGAACATAATTCATGATCAAGCCATGATGACTCTCGCTTAAGTATGCCGCACGGTGATCAGTGGCAAGTTGATCAGTGGTGATTTCCAACAAGTTCATTTTTCAACACGCACCGTAGGCAAGTAAGGATCCCTGGTCATAATCTCATACAGGCTGATCAGATATATTCTGCTCTAGGGAAATGACGGCTCAATTTGATACCTCCGCGCTGCTCCAAAAAATCGAGTTTGATGCTGGGACAAGTAATAGCGACATCCTCTCAGATCAGGAGCGAAACGAAGCTAGGATAGTTCTCTCCGAGATTGAGGGACAATTGTCATACTGGGATCAGGAGATCGCGCGCCTTGTCGCCAAACGCGAAGTGGTAGCACAGCGCTTATCGAGAGTCCGCATCGCACTTGCGCCCCACAAGCGTCTCCCGCCGGAAATCCTTGCGGATATCTTTGTCTACGCTGCGAACGGATCCCCAGTGTGGTTTCCCACAAATACTTCTCAAACATGCTGGGTGCTGCGCAATGTTTGCTCTAGGTGGAGAACAGTGGCGGTGAACGAGCCTCGGCTTTGGATAAGATCCTAATCGCCGAATACGACGTTGGCAGCACCGATCCATTCCAGAATGTCGCATCAGCAGTAACCAGTGCCCTTCCTCCTGCTGGCTTGCTATCCGTCTCGGTACGAGATGTCTCCGAGTTGTCTGCTCCAGCATCCATCAACAATATTGTGCTTCCCAACATCCACCGTACAAAGCAGCTCAACCTTCACTTAGCTTCATCTCAATTTACGCATCTTTTCGAGACACCACCCGACTCTCTGCATTCGCTTGAATCCTTGACTTTAAGCCTTTCTGGTACGGCCCTCAATAGCGACGAGTTCATGGAACAGTTTAAGGCCTCCGTTGGAGTCTTCAAAAATGCGGTAAATCTCAAAGGCCTCAATCTTCACCCTTCCGGTCATTTCCAGCTCTCGAGCGCTATGCTAAGCATCCCCCTTCCATGGAGTCAGCTCACACAATTACGCATAACACGACAAAAGCCCTTGAGAATTGTGGATGCGCACCGCGTCCTTCGCGAATGCTCCTCCCTCAGGGTTCTCCACCTTGAAATGTCTGCCCTCGGCCAGCAGCTCACAGATTCCGGTGTCCCGGCTGAAGGTGTTCACTTACCACATCTCCAACATCTCGAGCTGGATGGCCCGCTTTACCATCCCGATTCACTGTCATGACACGCAAAACTTGGCTTTACCTCAACTGAAACATCTCATGGTGTACGTTAACGACAG
>JABCKH010000480.1:0-10805 GCA_018851285.1 Lyophyllum semitale | reverse complement strand
AAAAAGATACCCCATGTGATGAGGCGACAATACAATAACGCAGCCGAACTCCCCCAATTCGCCTTTGCTTGCCTTTACGTGCCGCACGCTACAAAGTATCCCACAACACGTCTAAGGCTCCGGGTCAGCCTGAACACATGCGAGTCACCCCGGTTGCACGACACGGAAGGCATGTATCGCATCAAGGACCGCAGTTTGGTACTGCGGGTGATCGCCACAGTACTGCCAGCGCTAATGGTTAGATGAGCGTGATCTTGCACTATGAAGTATATATGCTAACCGAGGATATGAACCATTGTCGTTGCGCATCAAAGAGCGTCGTCCTCGTGCGGCTCACAGGCCAGCCGCGGTCGGAATTGACATGGATGCGAAGCGGGGCTTTGGCGGGGCTACATCGAAATCGGCTATCTCGGCGTCGAACAAAATACTCGGAGGTCACGATGGGAGATGAATCGAGTGTTTATGATTTGCGGAAGATTCACCTCCCGTCCCGGTTCGTGCCACCTCCTCTGCGGACCGCGGTGTCTCTGTAGGAAATGGATACTACGACATCGTAAGAACGCGCATGAGTGACGACGAGGCTGCCAGCGAAGAGTCAGGTATGAGGCAAACTGTGTTAAGTATAAGCGACTCCGAAAAGGGTCGAGGGAGGCGGGACCCCCATAAATCGTGACGGATTCGCCGTTGAGAGCCTCGTGGCCATCACGAGGCTCTCTTTGGTGTAGTTATACGATAGGCATGATTTCAAGCACGCACAAATGCGTTGCGTCACCAGCTATGTGCTAGACACTATGGGCTGTACCAGTCGGAGCCTTGCAGGGCCCGCCTTGAGGAAGAAAGCAGGAAGCGTTGATGCAAGACAAAACGCGAGCACGAGGATGTATTTGATGCATACGAGGTTCAGTCTCGGTAGCTTCGAGACGTTTGCCTGGCACAACCTGCGATCCAAAACTCCAAGACGAGCAATCCAAGTTGAATAACACAAAGGAGACAAAGTGCGGATTGTCGCATAAGGGCATACACAAGCGCTGGCAGATGTGCCGCTGGAGTTGGGGCTGGAGCGCGGGGGATGGCGTGAGTCAGCCACTAACAAACAAACCACAACACGCTGATTCCGCTTCAAGTTCTTCCGCACAGCAACGAACACTGGTCACGACAAGGATAGGACTGGTTACGCAAAGCTGTATGGTACAAAGTCAAGGATCTTGTACTGAACGCTCCAAAATTTAAAATCCTGGATCCAATTGGAGACAGCATTTAGCTTGGCAATAGAATCGGCGACGAAATGCGTCACTCATGATTCAAGTAAATTTAACGCGACCGCGATGTGCGAGGAGGACAGTGGGCGACCGAAAATGGAATCATGTGCGGAAAAATACAATGGGTTTAATGAGGCATAAAGAGAAATGACGGTCTATCCAAGATCTATCCATTATTCATTCAAAATACAGGTGAGCGAGTGCTCATTGGCTGAGTTTTCAGAAGCAGTTGATAATCTCATACGATCCAAAGTATCTAGTATGAGACGGCATCTACTCGCAACTTGGAATTTTAAGAGAGAATCGTACATTGTCTGTTGACATAAGGCCACACGACGACCATCGGTGGATTTAATCCTGCTGTCGCTGTCGCATGTCATCTCCCATTTATTCTGCGGGTAAGGTTCACCTTGAGCTTTACACGCATCGGCACAACTCTCGGCACAACTCGGAAGTAACGCTGGGCGAAATGGTTTTTGAGAACACATCGAATATCGTCGGCGATCTGCTTGGAAGCATGATCGTGGTAATCAAGGTTCAATTCCACTCTTTTGAGAAGAGGGCGTGCAGAATTCCAATAGATGAAAAGGTCGGTGAACAACACTTCGTTAAGTCGCGGTGACAGATCTGGCTCGTCCCTTCCAATGCAGCTAGCAGTGAAATATTCGAGGTGCGATAAGGGCCGTTCTTCGTCCTCTAGTAGCGCTCCCAGAATTTGGTGAAAGAGTTTGGTGGGTAGAAAAAGGACGACAGATTTCAAAAATATGCAGCGTTTGAAAAGCTGCATCAGCACACGGTCCGTGTCGACAAATACGCGTTGGAGGGCGATGGGAGAAATAGCCATGTTGATCTCCAGCACCGATAATTTGGTCCACGGGAATGCGGACCCATGCGGGGGAAGGACACACAAATGTCCTATGGAGGGCTGGGCTTCTGTGTAGAAAACAAATAGACGTGAGGGTCCCTCGAAAAACTTTCGGATGCAAAGGCCTGTGTTAGGATTATCATCGGGCGGCGGTATCTCGGTGTCGACTTCGGCTGTTGCATATGTAACATGGAGGTTGGGTGCAGCTTGGTGAAGCGCCTCTCTAAGGAGAAGATTGTTGTAGACGTTCGTGGCGTCGTTTTGAAGGGCTACGACCTATATATTAGAGATAAGTCTATATTCAAGGGTTTGGAAAGATGGGTACTTACGTCGGTTGCTGTGGTCGCTGAACTAGGTTCATGGAGGCCTGCCATAAACTCGCGAACTGACCAATACGAGTCCTGGATAAGATTGGGTATGTTGATATTAGGGCGGTCTGCAAGCAAGGCGGGAGCAGATGTTATGTTCGTGTTACACGAAGACAGCATCAAGGACCACTTACTATCTAGATCATCAGCTTTCAGGAGAAGAAAACCGATTCGCAGAGCCATGTTGAAGGTGGATTAGTCGTGAGACTTGGAGTAGCAAGGATGAGATGTAGTAGAAATGATGATGAAGCGTTAAGTACGAAGAGCAGTATTAATAGTGCGAGCGGAGAGAGCCGTTGAATATTGAGCAGAAAATCCTGGCGATACAATACATCCACTGCGCCATAAGCAAGAATGGAAAATTGTGGCAAGCCGAAGCACGAGACGAGGCACCATGAATTGAAACAAATATTTGTTTGCTGTTTGACTCCACGTCCAGTGCCCAGGTCTGAAAACAACAAAAGCATGAATCACAACAACACATCCACTGAAATGCAGCGCGTCAAAACCCTCGCGTCAAACGCCCATTGCGTGCCACACGCCACGAAGTATCCCATAGAGCGCGGATGTTGGATGACCTAGTCGCAGGTTCGAGTCACCCTGACACCTACCGCCACAGGCGAGCCATTTCGGGCGCACAACGTCGAAATATCTCAGCAAGTGCACCAGTTATACTTGATGAGACCCAAGTTACAAGCGCGTACAAATTGTTAGTCATCGCTCTAGCGCAACTGCTATAAGCGCCCGGCCTGGTAAACTCGGACCGAAGGAAGCATGAGGTTGGGTACTAATGCCTTAGTCAGCTTGAAGCACAAGACTGGTTTTGGAAGAGAAAAACAGAAAGGAGCGAACCAAGAGCGAACCATTGCTGGTAGTTGACACTAGCAAAAGACGTAAGTAAGGTTCACTTCGAAGTTGAAGAAAGAAAAGAGACAATCAAAGCGATACGAGCCTAATACGAGCCCTTCCTAGCAGACGATTTCAAAAGGGCCTTCAAGGGCGGCAGACCGGATTGTTGTTTATCGTCCAAGTCGTTGCCAAACAAACCACAACAGACTGATTGCGCCGACGATCCGAAGTGCCACCTTTCCTCTTGTTCTTCCGTGCATTTACACTAGAAACGACCAGGACCTGCCACATTTAGGATTTGCGCCACACAAGCAGCCTCGCAGCCCCGATTTCCCTGGAATGCGTCAAACTTTGCGTTTCCAACTCAACACAAGGCATATGTCTGCATTACCTCTCAGCTTTACGACCGTCGTGGTAAGTTCTCTCGTTCTATCTACTTTCTTCTCCAATAACATGTGCCACAGCGCTCGGCGTCACCCCTCCCGCTGCTCAACTCGCTGACCCACCTGACCTAACTCACATCAACCTCGCCCCGCATCCGTGAAATCATCACCATGGACGGCTGACTCGAGCGCCTCGTTTGAATTTTACACGACTTTTGCATGTGCCCACCACCGCCTGAGAACGGAGCCATCCTCTACGGCCTCATCCCGCCCACACTCCATCCATCGAGGCCCGTGCCGACTCTCAATCCGCCACAGTAGCCCATCCGATCTCGTGTCGTCCAGGCGGGGACTCTCGATGTCGTGGGCTGCATCCTCGAGGCTTGGCTGGCGGAAGGGATTTGCTGTCGGCCCGAGTTCGAGTGCTACAGGGATGCCGAGAGAGACGAGGGAGCAGCGTCAGACGAGGCGTGATGCACATCTGGCACAGAGGCAGAGGGAGTATGCTGCGGAGTTCGAGAAGTAGAGGACCCGTCAGCTCGCGCCACACAGAGGCCCTCGTCCGCCTACCCTACGACTCCCGGGTCAATTCGAAGATGTACGTGTTTTTTTTTGTGCCACTCGATCCCCGTCCCTGTTCTCCCAGCCCGGGCTATGTCGTCCAATTGGGTTCCAACTTGGGAGCGTTTTTTTTGCTTTCCAGCTATGGCTTTTTCCCCCCGTCCCTGTGTTTATTGACCGGGACCAATGGGCTCTGCCCATCGGCCCTAAACTATATCCTCTGGCTTAATGCTGGCTTTGCGAGCAACCATCTTCCGCAACCCTAACCCCAATCTTCTTTTTTCCTCGCCTGAGTTTGAAGCTGGAATCCTCTCCTCCGATACCAATGTTCGGAGTGAAGATCTATTGCTCAACATCTGTCACACTAACGATACGCTGATATGCAGTCTCAAATCCGCATCGTGGATATCGTCATCGGAGGCATACCCCTGCCGCTCTCCTCTGCGGGCTACGTCGGGGCGTTTTTTTGTTTTACCTTAGCTTCTTTTTTTCGTCCCCATGTTTATTTGACCCCATGTTTATTGACCCCATCGGTCCTAAACTACATTCTTTGGATTGATACCCGCTTTCTGAAAAAACCGTTTTCCGCAACCCTAACCCTAATTTCTTTTATTTTAGGACGAAAGTATGGAAATCTCCCCCCCTCGCGCCAACACCAACCTGCACGACGCGCTTCTCCTCTCCGCCAGCACAGTCTCTTCCCCCGGCACTGCCTCACCTCAACCTCAGGGCAGCGACACCGAGATGTCAACCGACGCCACCCCCGTCGGCTTCTGGCCACCGACCGGCAGCGTCGTCGTCGCCGCTCGCGACCGCAGCGGGACCATCATCGCCCGTATGAGATCCCGCCACCAGACGTGCGTCCCCCGACAGCCCGGCGGGGTACATGGACGCGTCTTCCCGGCCCGAGACGGAGACGATGCGGACGGGGATGTGGATATGGACCGCCGACGCCGGTCCTCGCAGCCGCAGGACATGGGGAGCAGCAGCATCAGCAGCAGCACAGGGAGGTGCAGGAGAGGAGAAGAGGGGGAGACGCCACGGCCGGGGGTAGTGGGGTTGCCTGCGGTTCCCTCACACCGTGCGCAGCCAGCGATGCAGGCACATGCTCGAGCACAGGCACATGCCCCAGGGACCGCGCACCTTGTACTGGCCGCTCAGCAGCAGCAGTCAACCACGAGCCCACACGCACAGCCACACGCACTGGCACCGTTCATCGGGGCAGCATCACCAGCACGGGGCGGATAGTACCTGCATGTGCAGCAGACGTTCTACAAGCCGCGGGTGACGTTCCACCCTGCGAGTGTGGATGCGGTGGGCGGGCGGTGGGGGGCACGGGAGAGGGGTGCGGAGAGGGAGGTGGTGACGCCAATGCGGGAGAGGGAGAGGGAGAAGGAAAGGGAGAAGGAGAAGGAGGCAAGCACGGGCGGGCGGGGGAAGGATAAGGAGCAGGCGCACCCACACAAGGAGAAAGACGCGACCCCTGGTCGAGGCTGGTGCGGCAGACTCTCGACGCAAACAGCCAATCACTACCTGACTGCCCACCTTTACCTCCACCCTCTCTCCTCTGCCGAACACACCGCCACCGCCGTCCTCCTAGTTGCGGCCTTCCTTCATCCCCGCCACCAATGTATTCTCGCTGGTGGAGCGGTTCACGTTCAAGCCGTCGTCGACGGAGGCGGACCTGCCTGTGCCTCCACCGCGGCTCCCGACGGAGATCCAGTACTGGGCGGGCCTGGTGATACGGAATGCGTGCAGGAAGGACGATTCGAGGGGCGGGATCTGGCAGTGTGCTAATAGTGAGTTCTTCCTGTCGTGCATGCGATCGAGGCTGATGTATGTGTGTTGTAGTGCTGCGCGGGCGGTGGGAGTCGTACCCGCGCGAGTTTGCGAAGTGCCGGCAGTGTCGCAAGGCCAAGTACTGCAGAAAGGAGCGCCAGTCGACAGCATGGAGCGAGGGGCACCGGTTCCGGTGCAGCACGAAGGACGAAGATGCTGCCACCGCCCCTGCTTTGACCGAGGTGGCTCACGGAGCCGGGCCTAGCGGGCATGGACAGCCAGGGCAGCCGGAGGGGAGGCGGGAGAGGCGGGAGCATCACCCGGAGCGGCGAATGGCAGAACGTGGGATGGTCGGGGTGATTGGGGACGGATTGAAAGGACCGGGGTGGATGGACATGGGCGGCAGGGTCTGGGTCTGCGCTGGGGGCGTGCCGAAGGCAGAGGTGTGGCCGGACCCACGACATGGGATCCCCAGAATGAATGCGAGGGTGAATCATCAGTTCGTGGTCCCATCGCAGCCGCAGAGATTAGTGGGGAGCTCGCGGACGCGGGACGCAGGTGTGGGTGCGGGTAGTTCTCCGCGTGTCGTGCCCTCACCGTCGGGGTATATCCCGTTCTATACGTATGGCGACACGGGCAGTGTGGGAGGGCGGAGACTGTTACGGACGGGGACAGTCTTAGGCGGAGGGGTGTCGGTCGGCGTTGGTCTTGTTCTTGTCCCTGATGGGCGGATTTTGAGCGCGCCGTTCCCGCACGGACATGGGCATGGGAGGCTCCCGCCGCCGCCGAGGAGTTTTGCGGTCGGCCCTGGGGTTGCGGCGGGTCCGCTGTTGCAGCAGCCGTCGCAGTGTATGGCTAGCCATCACTAGTTTGTGACAAGCCCGAGTCGGGGAGAGGCGGGTCCTAGTCGGAGGAGGGCATAGGATAGCGTGTCGCCTTCGACGGGGACGCCGTTTAGGTCGCCTGTAGAGGAGAATGATATGATTTTGGGATGATATGTGCGGGTGCCGTTTGGTGCGTTGGGTGACCGCCATCGCCTTCGTCCGCCATCCATACACATCCTCGTTCCCGTATGCCAGAACTCCTCAATACCACCTTCCCTCACCCGACTATCCCTTCATCTGTCTCTGTTTCCGATTCTCGATATTCAGACTCTGATATAGAGTCCACCTTCCTTTCATCTCTTGCAAAGGATACGTACTGTCATACATCGACTCACATCCACACTGCTTGTCTCGTCGCCCGTTCATTCATTCATCCATCCATCATCCATCCGTCGATCATTGACATCATTACCATCTACCTCTATGTAAAGGTTCATGACCCGCGCCCACCCAAACTCCCTCTCCGGGACTACTACCCCTGTATTGTGGGTACACCTCATTCCCCCACAACATTACGTATTATATCATCCTCAGTCTGTCCCACTCTAGCTTGCTTTTTTTTTGCCTTCTTTTTCTTCGCTGTCCGGCACACTTTGCCATACACAAGGTTTCGCTACATACTTATATATCCAACGACTCGCATCGCAATATATACTATAATTCTAGCCGCAATTCAATCAAGATTATTGTAAATTGTATGCGGACGCGTTGGGGGTGGATATGTTGTGGGTGCGTGGGTGGTTTTAGACCTAGCTTCAGGCTGACGAGCCTCGCTGTCTTTTTGCAACCTCCACCACCATCTTTTGCTGAATCCAGGTGACTGACGCTCCGAGTTTTGCGCTGCAGGTCCACAGCTCGAATTGGGGAGTGGCAGTGCCTGTAATGTTTACGCGTTGTTTTGCCACTCGCCGAATTCGTAAATCCGAGAACGACCCTTTGTCTTTGTCTAATCTTTGTCCGATACATTTCATTCTCGACCCACTATCATCCTTCCCCGTCGTAATTCTCTGTCGTGTCCGACTTGTTATACTAGTGAGCAATATGTCTCGTTACTGATTATATTTCCAACCTAAATGCCACCAGAGCCTTTGAATTTCAGAGCGGTTTCCACTGGTAGCCGTTTGACTTCACCATTATGGAGGATCACACAATCAGCTCTATGCTCTTTCCTCTAACTAGTATTCAATTTATTGCCTTTCAACTGGAGAAAATGTGTAGGTTCTTTCATTACTCTACGACGTCGTTGAACTAACGAGTCCATTCTGCGTGCAGTAAATCGTGAGTGAGGGGCTGTGAGATTCATTGGAACTGCACTAATGCTTTCTTGAAGTTCCGATAATACCCGTAGATGTCGAGGCTGGTGTAGAATGCGAGAAGCCCACTGGCTCGGGTGATTTAACAGTGTCCGATGTGCGTTTCTTTGTTGGTACCGCCATGAAAAGCCCGTCCCAACCCATTTAACCCAGGACACCATTATTAACAAAGCCATCGCGGTCACAAATCTGCTAGGAGACAACAACGCTAGGCTTTCAAATGCGGATGCCGAAGTTCTTTCTTCTGCGATAAGTGGACTGGAAAACGAAATCACCCGCAACGAGTACGACCTCTTGTCACTCCAGCTTCGAGTCAACGCTATTCTCCGCGAAATCGCGCTATTGAATACCAAGCAGGCACGGCTGCACGAAGAGCGAAACTTCTTCAAGGCCTATCGTGCACCTCTGCGACGTCTTCCAGCCGAAGTGCTGGCGCACATATTCTCATATCACACGCACAAAGAAATCATATCATCTTCTAGACCAACCTTGTTAAACATCACCCAGGTCTGTAGATCGTGGAGAAGTGCGTGCCTTGAATGCGCTTCTCTCTGGAAATCGCTCTCGATCGACTCCAGGGGAATGGAGCCCGACCAGATGCCTGTATACAATTCGGACTTGATGGTGCAGCGGTTAACCAGTTTATGGTTCACAAACGCCAAAGACCTTCCCCTGAGATTCTCTCTCCAGGGCCCAGCCCGGGGCTTCGGTCGGGGACACTTCACTTCACTCTCGTCGTCGGGACTCCTCGAGCCTCTCATGCCCTTCTTTCATCGTCTTTCCGATCTTCGGATCAAAGTGAGCGGTGTCGACCTTCTCACCACGTTCTTCCATCTTCCCCGCGATACGCTCCCATCATTGGAGACGCTCACGCTCATTTGCACGGATTCTAACACGCCACTCACATCAACAGAATTGTTCCGTTCCGTTTCCCGTCTTCGCACTGTTGTCCTCGACATATCTCCTATCCACATTTCGCGACCTTCCGAATTTGTCTTCCCATGGAAACAACTCACGTATTTGGACATCATGCAACCACTCGAACTTGGGGATTGGTTTACTATTTTTCGCCAATGTATCCATCTCGAGGTGGGGCACTTCACTGTCGATCCCTTCGACGGTTCCGAGTCCGGCCATTCCGTACCCGTTACGTTCGAGACTCTCACAACGCTCGCAATATCGCTTGTGGACGGCGGCCGCCCCATGGGAAATTTCAGCGATCTACGCTTTCCTGCTCTGCGGGACCTTTCTTTGACCTCGTTCGATGAGGTCGATGAGGCTCCAGTAAACTCCTTCCTTCAAATGATTCCTGCCAGCTCCTTACAGCGTCTTTGTCTGGCACGTGTGGGAATGGAGATAAAGTCTCTCATAGAATTCCTTGCGTCCTGCGATTCCTTGGAAGAGCTGAGAATCGACTTTCCTCAGTACGGCCCCGAGCTTTTCAAAGCTATTCAAAAGGGTGTCGGGCGGATGAAATACGGGCCCTCTCTCCCTCGTCTCACGTCGTTTGCGATATGTGTTTCGGCGGAAGAGGATTATGACGAGGGGGTCAAACTCCTCCCCGCTACTCCGCTCGCCGACTTTTTGCGGTGGTTGTATCAACGCCCACCACCCTACCAACGATTGGGGAATGTGGCTGTCTTCTCCCATGCCTACCCAGACCATGGATATGAGTTAGCTCACCCAAACGAAGATTTCGACCACCATGCGGTCATGTTCATTGAAAATCTCAGATCCAGTCTGCGTAACTGCATCTACGACGACTTTCATTGTCCGGCAGGATTTGTGTTAGAAACGACAGCGGTGAATGGGGACGAGATCGACGCGAGTCCTGTGATACCTTCACTGGAGCTTACGAGTCATGGCCATTTGTACTGAGTAAAACATCTCTTCTAGTGCGGTTCAATCATTATCATGACATATTCTAAACAAACTACATCATCAAGCAAAGTAAGATACACACCATTCAAAAGCTATGCGGAAACCACGCTTCAGTCTTGCGCTTATCCCTACCGTTCGTCAAGCTGTGTCTCCTTGGTGTCTCCAGGCATAACCCGCCACTGCTTAAACGACTTGGGGAGCGCAGCACGACAATCAAGACACGAGTTATGCCCGTCGAGCGTGACGTTAAGTATTATGTTGGTTATTTGATTGTGTGAAGATCAACAGACAGACGACAGGCATTCCATGGACCGACGTGATCGCCATAATGAGGAGAATTGCGGAGAAAAATGAGTGGCTGTGCGGGTACTAGGCGTTTATTTGTTCCGATTTCTCAATCCCCAACCACTCACTCGCGCTTGCACGTCATAGATTTGTATTTACTGTACTTGTAAGTCATAAAAATCTGTCGTTTGTGTGTTCATTGCCAAGTAAACGCCCAGACCAAGTTTTGGATCAAGACTGGGAGCGCCGTAGTAGACCCGCGCCTGTTTACTTTTTGCTTTTACCATGGAGTCCTCTGCAATCAGCCCTATACCGCGTCCTCTGGATCTCACTCACTTTGTCACTTCGCAACTCAACAGCATGTGTATGTCCTTTTGG
>JABCKH010000479.1:0-14218 GCA_018851285.1 Lyophyllum semitale | reverse complement strand
CTGGGACTGGTCCATGTTGGTTCGGTCTACGGTCCCTTACAAATCTTGAGGTGGGAGACTGGTCTAGGTCCTGGTCTACTCTCGAAAGTGTGAAAAACCGGGACCAGACCGGACCTCGTATCACTATCCACACTGGACAGATGCACATACTTCACCATGACAACATACAATATCTCTTGCGACTTGTTCGGCATCGACCAGACTGGTTTCTCGATGAGCTTCTCAACCTCCTCGAAAAGAACTGTTTCATCTCAGTGCACTACACGACGATCCACTGGGAACTTGAATGAGCTGGAATGTCTCGTAAGAAACTCAAGATCAATGCTAAGGAGAGGAACGAGCCCCTACGAAATGATTACATGTGACAGATGGCTCAGTACACCCTGGAACTAGTGTTTTAAGGTCCAGTTGGGTCCGGTTTTTGCCCCCAAATGTAGGCAACCGGGACCGCAACTGGTAAGTCCTTACAAGAATCAAGAAAAAACTGGACCGGGACCGTGCAAGACCGCATGATGACAGTCCTCAGTCGGTTGGCAACTGGTCACAACTAGTTCTATGAAGGACCAATTGCAGACCAGTTGCAACCAGTTTTGCAGCGGTTGCAACTGGTCTTCAGGCTGTATAGCTACTGACTACATGGATAGCGGCTGATCAATAACACAAACATATCTGATCAAATGATATTCTAGTGATACAGCTTCATTATTGACACGGCCTCAGGAGGCCGTATCACTACATGACCTAATGAAGGAGATCAATAAAGAACTAACATATTGTAGATTCACTTACGATAATGACAAAGAATTACTCCATGGTACCTACGAAAAACATCTAACAGTGATCAATAAAGAACCAATGTGAATTGTAGATTCACTGACGACAACAACAACAACAGATGCATCCAGCATTCAGTACCTGTGAAAACCAGGTACATCAGCTATACAGAACACCCAGCACACATACATTGCCATTGACTCGAGCGGCAGCTTGCCCGTCTCACACACACACTCAAAGTTGCCAACATGGTATGCGGTGTCGAGTCGATGCTCATGGAACCAGCGGACACAGCTCATGGAACCAGCGGACACACAGCAGACGAGGCATGCATGGGCGCGCGAGGTGGCCGAACAATAGCTAGACTTAGCACACCTCACCATCAGGACGATGGTTCAGCCACACTGTGAGTGGATAGGTTGAACACGGAGGAATGATGGTCGCAGTGGGAGCCTGGTGCTCAATGTGGAGGCATGCTTGGAATGGAATGGATTATATCGTTGAGCTGGAAAGACTCCAAAACCTGGATGAGTGTCAGTAGCAACCAATCAACAGACAAAGAATACATACCGCAGAGGCCAAAGAAGGATACTTCGGTAGATTCTCCTGGTGGAAGTGTATGCGTTAGTTATGGTACCATATTGAAGAACTGGCACAAACTATCCACCACGCTCTGATGAAAGCATGCAGGGTGCTTGTCGCTCCTTGCGACACTGGACTGCTGGGGATATGGTCCATAGTTGTATGAAGAGAATCAAGACGACGTACAATGACATGACAAGGACTGGGGTTGTGGGTGATAACAAAAGAGAGAAGTCGAATGATGTTGGGCATAGCAAATTGAAACTCCGAGTCCACGTGAATTATGCTATTTGACATGCATGGGCCATCGACGGCATCGTGTCGCGTCGTAATGAGAAGGCAGCATTAAAGATCGACTATTAAGATTAAATTTAAGATACATGTTGGATTTATGTATGTCTAACTCTAATAATGTGGGTAGTAAAAAAAGATAAATCAAAGGACGACCATCTCATCAGTGGCATCGGTGTCGTCCCATGTTGTGCACTCCTTGTCGAACTCAACCAGCTCTGTATACTCAACAAGTTTGACCTACTCAATAATGCTTGAGTTTAATGCCGTGAGATCAGGCACATTGTTTTGCCAAGCAAACTTCATTATTTGAAGTTCTTCGAATACTGTAAGGGGAACCCCCTATACTCACATTCATTTTCTCGCTCTTTTCTATATTTAGCATCACAAGAGGCAGCCAGAATTCCTGTCGGACAGCATCACACCGCGTCATCGTCACATGTCATGTGACCTGTGACATGACCGCACCTTCATTTCGGACACTGATTCACACGCCACACATACGAGACATTATGTACTGTGCACTTTGCGAGGGATTCCTTAGACTTGTTCTCTTTGGATCTCCCCTCGCTAGGTGTGCCTTTATGTATTGATACTTATCTATCCATTAATATATATTCTTTGGATCTCCCCTCGCTAGTCTGTGCACGTCCCACGGCCTAGAGGGTCGCCCTTATAAATACCTTTGCCCCCAATCTGGCGCGTCGGTCATCGGCAGTTTGCTTGCTTGCTGAGAACAGTCGTTCGTAGGGAACGGAAGAGGCTTGAGCTGGCAGGATGTCAAGGACCATCCGTGCAAGAGTAGGATATAAATGTTGATTTTTCTGGGTGATTTTATTAGATTGCTCAATGACTATGAACGAGAACAAAAACACACCTGCCACCAAGCAACAATGTCTGAATCCTTCGTTACATCTGTGGGTACGTCCTTCAGATAACGACGAAGCTCAGCATGATACCCTTCTTGATCCTCACAAGCGAGGAGGTTTTGATGGCGATGATCGTACACCGATAAGTGTTGATGTACATTATCGACCGACATGGTTGATGTTTCTGCCGACGTTTCAACTGCCAACGGTTAAGATGCTCAAGGACAGGTCAACCAGTATTGTCTCATCTGTGAGATGATACAGAAATTGGTTACAGATATGAAGTGACATGCGAAATTAATACTCACGGTGTTCTCAACAATCTGCTGAGCTTTGTCTTGCCAGTTCTTCGCATCCATATTCCCTTTCGCTACCTCCTTCAGCCGATCGTCTTCGCCTCCCCATGCATGCTCAATATACGTAAGTTTGTAGTACGGATGTAGAACTGTGAATATGAGAACGAGATCGAAATCAATATAAGAACCACTTACCAAGCACGAGAACAAACACCGGTTTCTGATCAAGAAGCAAATAATACTTCTTCAACTTCGTGAGGCCAGCAGTCAGGGCGGCATGGAAGATCACATAGCGTGGATCTTTCAACTTATTCTCCCAAGCTGTCTGAAGTTCTTCAAGCGCTGGAAGACCATGCCATAGCATAGGTTCGCGCTCTGAGGAGAAATGCTGCTGGATATGATTGGAATCCTAAAAAGGTTGATCAGCAAAGTCTATAACGGTAAGACTGAGGTAAGGTACACACCACAAGAATGTCCCTAGTGTTCTGTACTCAGGCCCAATCCAATTTGAGGAATTTGAATGCCAGCCAAGGGATATGTTTGACAATACGGCCATCCTTGCGAAGCGTGGTGATCGGACCAAAGAGCTCATCCACCACAGAAAGAAACAATGTGATTGACTGTAGGGTCATGCAGGAAACATCAGTTGTAGGTAGAATGATGCTAAAAGGAGAAATGATATACCTGATGGAGCATATATGTCCTATCGAGCATGCTGAATGCTGTACCCCAGCGGATGTTACTGTGAAGAGGGATCTTGTATGTATCTGTCATTCCACATTGAAGTTGGCACTTCTGAAAATACTCAATACATTGGCCGGATGCTTGGATCTATAGTATAGTCAATCGTAGTCCGAGAGCTGAGAATTTGAGAGCTTACCTTGATCGCAAGTGTGCGCAGTGCTGCAATAACATCAAGTGAATCTCCTAACACGCGGTTATCTTCAAGCATTGGATCATATTCCCAGATTGCTGTAGCATTCTCGACAGTGGCAATCTTTGTGATCTGTGCCATAACATCGACATTTCCGAGGTTGACAACATGGCCGAGACATCTGTGGGAGTCATTGTCAACGAAAATAAGATATTAACAGGAAATAACTTATGGAAGCTGGTTTTCCTTGGCTTTCCACTTTTGCCCACGGCACTTATGGATGTCTTCAACAGTCTTACAGATTGTGTTGTTTGCCAATGTATTGTCCAGTGTTGCGCATTGCAGCTGATGGAGTTATCTTCATCAGATACCAACAATCAGAATATCAGATTAGTGCTCACCTTCGAACCCTGTTTACCCATGATCCCCACGCGATCAAAGCAACCGACAAGGTACCGGCCAAGGTTCAACCCCAAGTGGTTGCCTGATACCCCTTGAAAACCTATCACCTCTGCTCTCAACTTCCACTTGCTGTCAACAACATCGATCCAATGCGCTGTCACTCCCAGGAATGACCCCTTCGTGTTATCCACTGTCCATGTATCTGCTGTTATCAATATTTTACCCGGCGCACTCAAGATGCTTTGCTTCATCTCGCCCAACCACTTGACATAGTCGTTGTGGAGCTTATCAAGGACTTCGTGAGTACTAGGCAGATCTTTTTTCATTGACTTGGGTCTCATCTCGACTAGGCAGTTTCGGAAGATAGCCTTGTCGGCAAGATCAAGAGCCTGAAGACACATCAATTAATGTTAACATCGTCACTGCACAATACATACCTGGTCATCAATCGCTATAAGCTTGGTAACTTTCTCCAGGATCCCTTTGAGCGTGAATTCCTTTGGCTTCGACAACACCTCAAACTCAAACTTCTTCTGCAACGACATCTTCTCCATTTTTTCGTTCTCCATCTTCCTCCAGATGTCTCGAGGAATTGCATGGTGATTCACCTCTATCTTCGCCTCCTCACACTTGTCTTTGTACAGATCATAATGCTGATGAATGTGCTGAGGACAGGTGGAGTTTCCGCCAATAAAGAAGGCCTTGTGTTTGCCTCGAGTCGCAATCAATTTCTTGTCATTCCTTTTCTCGGGTGAGTACCTTGTTAGATGTCGCAGTAAACTGTTTACTTGCTTGCAAACCAGGCACCAGCGGCCTTTCAACACTTCCGACTCCTTAGGGCTCTTCATGAACTGCACTTTGACAATGTCAGACATCATCAAGAGGATATCTTTCGTCGACTCCTTCTTCACTGGCCGTGCCGATGGGATTGGCAGGATATGCTTTGGTTGGAGACCGTCGTTCTGCGTAATGGGCAGTGTCAGGTGTGTATACTCTTTTATGACTTCGCACTGTACTCACCTCATCATCATCATCCTCGTTGTTGCCAGCTGCAGCCTCATCATGGTCTATAACCTCAACATCAGGTTCCTCTGGCTCGATATCATCTACAATTTTGACCTCCTCCTCCACACGTGGCCGCTTCCGACGACCTCGCAGTTGCTCGGGCTCCTCATCGGATAATTCATCATCATCCTCAGACTCACTCTCTGCTGTAGCACGCTTCGATCCTTTGCTGGTTTGGCTTCGTGTTGGCTTCTGTCGGCCACGTGCCCTTGTCATTGTGGCCTTCGTCGTCGTGGCCTTCTTAGTAGCTTTCGCCATGAGATATCGTATAGATGTATGAGGAGTTCCCTATAGAGGAGACAATTTGCTGGCACCCCAACGTACCCAATTTATACTAGCTATTATTTGCATCGTTGTTTGTATTTTGTTCGGCTATTGACTAGGTGGCCTAGATGTGATTGCTCAGTGGCGAGCTCATCTTTGGGATAGGTAAGTTGTTAGTTGCACCTTGAACACAACCATTGGTCCTTGGAAAGACCGGTTGCAACTGATTTTTTCCGGTCTTTTCTCTGCTGCCTAAATGCGGCAACTGACAACCGGTAGTAGCCCGGATAGAGACGGACCGCAACCGTGGTCCGGTTGCTTACAGTTGGGTCCCGGTTGCATTTTCGGTCCGTGCAACTGGACCTTAAAACACTACTCTTGTCTGTGGACCAGAGAAGCCACTTGATTCTATTGTTTTTGAGCCTCGAGGGTGGCCTTTGACATGAGGAAGATGCAAAGGATTAACATCATCCAGCAGCATCTCTCCGATCTTCTCAGACCTGTGTCCCCGGTTGCTTCTATATCGGGCTAGAGGGAGTCCACAGGCAACCCTAAGTCGAAAGCATTCAATTAATACAGTAGACTAAGTATCTAAACCGACCTCACGTGGCAAATATCCCAATAATCTTAAACATCGGCACCCCCCTCCCCTCCTCCCCCATCAACACACACTCCACAAAATGCGATCCCCTCGACACAAAATGGTCAATAACCACCAACGCCGGCTCCTCCTCCTCCACCTCCGCACTCGCATTCTCAATAACCCTCGCCCCCGCATAATTATCATCCACCCAACACTCCACCGCGCTCCCCTCCCCGACACGCGCCATCGGCGCCCTTAGAAAGTACACCCCGACGTCCCCGGCACCGACCTGCAGCGGCACACGCAGCCGGCTCGTCGGCAGCGTCGAGTACCAGTAGTGCCTTGCATCTCCCCCGCCCGCGGCAGACGACGCCGACGACGGGTGGTACGCGCTCCACCCGGAGCCGTAGAACAGCGACGGCGGGAGCGGGTTGATGAGGTCGTGCGCGGAGACGCAGTACGGCGCTAGCTCTTCAAAGGCCCGGCCGGTGCCGGGGCGGGTGTTGATGCGCCCCGGCGGGACGAGCGAGAGCTTGAGATGCTCCTGGAGCTGCTGGGCGAGGACGGCGGGGGCGGGTTTGATGCGGTTGTCATCTGCGTCGAGGCCGTCGCGGGGTTCGGGGATGCCCTTGCGCTGGCCTACGCCGCCGAAGAGCCCGTGTGCGTCTGGTGCTGCTGCGGCGACGGCGGGGGGCGGGGTGTGGTCGAAGGAGACGCCGGTGGCGACGGCCCAGGCGGTGCAGATCTGGGACTGGAGGTAGGCGATGAGGATGTCGGCGAGGAGGGCGTGGCCGGCGGGGTTAGCGAGGATGGGGTCGGCGAAGTACTTGTCGATGGCTTTGGGGGCGCGCATGTAGGATGGGAAGAGGACGGGTTTGGTGCTGATGTGGGGGACGTCGTAGAAGTGGGCGACGGCGGTGTGGGCATGGTCGGGGCCGGCGAAGCCGTGGGCGTGGTGGACCTGCGGAGAGAAGTGCCCAAGGAGGAGGACGGCGGGGTGCTCTGGGCGGATGAGGATGGAGCGGACGAGGGTCTCAAAGTTTTCGAGCATGTCGGGGTCCCTGAGAGTAAGGTTAGATGAGGGGAAGGGGGGATGGTAATGGGGCTTACGGGGTGTCGTCGCTATCGAGCTCGATGATGACGAGGTCCGTCACGTCTGGGAGATGGTGGGCGCTGCAGTAGCCAAAATAACCCGAGTTGGTGCGGCGCATGGCGCCATTGGTGAGCTCGGTGGCCGGGTGAGGGAAGACACTGTTCCACCAGTCGAAAAACCGCGACGGGTAGCACTTGGGTGCAACAGGGTCGTCTCCGGCGCCGTGGCAGGCAGAAACTGAACAGACTAGAATGAGATTTTGTCTAGGCTACATAAATGTAATACACATACCCGAGCCGCCCAATATACTGATCGTCACTGGCCGGCCAGCCAGAGCCCTGTGTAACACCCGTTGTATCCGTTCACTGCTCCCGAGATGCAGTCTACTCTTTGAAAGTGTCTGTGCTCCATACTTGGCTCCAATCTCGTCGCCGGGACCATAGACGGGGCAAAATGCAAATGGGTTTGGTTCGGTGTCCGAGGCATTCATATAGTTCTTTGCTTTGAGATCTGCTGAGGAAAAATGGGGCTTCGATGGCGTCGAACGAGTCGTAGGCAGTGCATAATGTGTGAAAGTGAGGATGAAGAGAAGGAAAGCGACGATAAGCCATATTCTATTAGTGACACCGAAATTGCGCTGGTTGAGCTGGGAAACTTTGTCGTTGTCGTAGCCCATTTTGGGTGTGTGATGGGTTGGAGGCGATATGTAGGCCTGGCCCCTGCCTGTTCGTCGCTGCATACGACGTGGAAACCTTAAAAAGAAGAAAGAAAGAAAAAGAAGGGAAAAAGAAGGAGTGGACCGAGAGCGGGTGAAATGAAAGGAAGTCAACGGAGCTGTCAGTGTCAGGGGCGTCACGCCAACATGCCACCCTTTGGTTTTCTCGGTTCCCTTCTCTCTCTTCCGCCGTTACTGCTAGCGTACGATGGGCAAGCAGGGTGTTATTCCCCGTATACGCCGTCTGCCCACGTCGGTAGCGCTGGCAATTGGCGTATTGTTTGGAATGCTGGTTTCTCACTTATTTCCATGGACAACGGTGAGCTGACATTGTGGTTAGCGTCCGTCTTATCCTCATAAACCTTCCATAGTCTACACCAGGGTGGCGGAGTAACCATATCCCACCGAAATCTCACCAGCAGAGCCGCCAGCCAATTCAGCTTCCGACCCTCGACCAGCGCGCTCGAGTTCTGAATCTTTTGACCCATCTCTCACCGCATTACACCAAGGAATGCACCAGGAATCCACAACCACTCTATGTCCAGCAGGTCATGGAACGCTATGCACCGCTCATCGGCCATAAAACTCCATCCACCAGGTCATGGTTCTCAAAAGACGACGACAGCCTCGTTCCCAGCGGCCACAAATACTTCTTCGCTATCAACCTCTACAACTCCTTCGACATCATCCCCGACCTCTTCGCCACCCTCTTCCGCGTCGCCGCCATCCTCGGCTACCACAACGTCTTCGTCTCCATCTACGAAAACGGGTCCACCGACCAGACCAAAGCCCTCCTACGCATCTTCGACGCCCTCACCCGCAGCGTCGGCATGCGCATCACCATCCGCACCAGCACCCGCACCCGCGGCGCCTTCAACCACCGCATCGAGTACCTCGCCGAGGTCCGCAACGCCGCCTTCGTGCCCCTCCACGAGCTGCGCGACGCAGAGAACGAGTACTTTGACACCATCGTATTCATGAACGACATCCTCCCCTGCATCGATGACCTCCTCGAGCTCATCCTCCAGAGCCGCACCAACAACGCCGCTATCACCTGCGCCTCCGACTACATGTACCACGCTGACATCGGCGCCCCCGTCTTCTACGACAACTGGGTCGCTCGTGATATCAACGGCACCGCTCTGGAGAACGCCCCCTTTGAGCGCATCTTCCACCACTCGGAGAGCAATCAGCGCTTCCAGCACCACCTCCCAGTCCAGGTCCAGTCCTGCTGGAACGGCATCGCCATCCTCGACCCCGCGCCCTTCTACTCGCCCCCGCACGTCCGCTTCCGCATGGCACGCATCACAGAGAACGAGTGCAGCGCCAGCGAGTGCAGCCTCATCTGCAACGACTACTGGGAGGCCGGCTATGGCCGCATCATGATGGTCCCCCGCGTTAAGCTCGCCTATGACAGAGTACGTTCCCCTGCTCCCCTCCTTCTCGATGTCCTGTCCTGACGCCCACCACAGAAAGTATTCGACATTATCCACCCGCAACGCCGCAACCTAACCGCCATTCGCGGGTACGCGCGCCTCGGCGGGCTCCCCGACGACCCCCGCACAGACCCACAGGATCGCACTTGGTTCGGCCCCCACGACCGCCTCTTTACCGAGGAGGAGAGCGAGCCCTTGACCTTCGCGCCCGGGCCCGATCACGGTGCGTTCCCTCCCCCTTTCCTTCTTCCCTTACTTACTTGTGGACGCAGTGTGGTGCTGGGGGTGGGACGGCGCGGGCGACCTCGATGGGCCGGACGTGGACCCGATATGGGAGCGCGTGTCGAACAAGTCGATGCGCCCTGATGCGGTGCTGGTCCGCCATGATCGTAGCATTCTGGGCCTGGGACGTTGATTCTTGCTTTCTTTTGGGTGTATGATATGGGGTTGGGTTGCATGGTATCAAGTACTTTAAGGACGCTTTTGTAGGCGAGTTCGTGACTAATATAGGCCAAGTAATACACAGCTGGGCTCAAGTTGCCACTCCTCGCTCAGCCACCCAGACAAGATGATATATCTCCGCAGTACTGAGCTCTCGAGGAATGAAGTGCACGCCGACGTAGTGGTATTTGGATGTGAGGTTCGACTTCAAGCTCCCTTAAATGTTCAACTTGGGTACTTTTGCCCTTCCCTTCCAAGGGTTGACTCGAGAACTTTGTGGACCACAAATATTATACGTTTGTTGAGCAAACCCTACCTGGACTCGTCTGATCTCAGGACTCGCACCTTCCACTCCTATTGTCGCTCAATTGGTTGAACTTTAATTGAGTCATGAAGATTAATCATATAAGTACCTAACCCTGTGGCCCGCTACGTTTGATCCAACCGAATAAACGGCCAGGGGTATTCCAAGAAGTATGTATCACAGTGCGTTCGCGCATTCCATGAGGTACTATAAGACATGGTTGAATAACTGGGCGGCTGGTCTGTGAGAGGTCCTCTGGAGGTGGAATGGTGGTCGTTCCTCTCCTCTCAGTGTTCACTATGGTGACAGGGTGATAATTTTTAGCTAATAAGATGGAGATCGTGGGCGGACAGTTAATATGGTTGAAAAGTAGCACAAGTGGCTGTAGAGCAAGGCCAGAGAGAGATCTGTCGCGCAGTCTGATGATTTGTTCTTTGGCGCCCTCCAACTTCCGATCCACAAGGAATGCATAGAAGGCTCGATCTCTGAGCGAGACACGAACAGCTCCTTCTGGGTGTAAATAAGTATTAGCCTGAGTGAGTGGAAGCGTCCTTACTAGACCAGTTTTTGCAAGACGCTCGCGATGCTCGCCGCTCTGCCAGTCTTTCTTCTGGCATGTCTGCGAACAGTACACCACCTCTTGGCATCTCCCACATTGTCGAAGGCGTGTGGTGCTTTCAACGTTATAACACTGCGCAGACAATCAAAACCCAAACGGAACGCAAGGCTAGGAAAAACGGACCTCGGATGACGAGCATTTTAGCTTGGATTCCTTGCTCTTGTCAAACTCGGCTTCCATTCTCAGCATAGTATCCAGAGAGGTTGAGAATCTCGAGTATTCTACCCAAAACGATGTGTCCCTGCGCATCTTCGCTTGGCGAGAAACAACTGACTTCGAGTTCATGATTCTCCCCAGAAGCTTCAAGACAGGCCGGTGGACGATATGTTGTTCGAGAATATTTGTAATGATCACCAATTGCGCATTGCGTTCATCCTCAATTTCCTGCTGGTCAACGGACGGATGCGATGCATATCCCAGCACGGAGGGGAGTAATTTTACCTGTAGGACGTCGATAAGCCATCTATAGTCGGGGATCAGGGAGGATGCTGTGGTAATGAATCCGAAATAGCCTGTAACGTTGAGGAGACTCTGAACCTCATTTGGTTCAGGGTTGGAAAGGACAAGGGTGAGCCCATAGAGGACGTCGGTGAGGATGTCGTGTGCTAGAAGGATCCTGAAAAGATCGGGAAGTTGGTTTGCGAGGGAGACGTAGATAGAAAGGTATCCGCCATAGAACGGCAACTGTGCTTGTCCTCCATAAATAACAAAACGAATGGGCTCCATAAGCAATGTTGCGAATGCTTGTTGACCAATTCCAAAGCCATCCGCTAGTTGGATAAGGTCCGGAGGATCCAGATTGAGGATCCTTGCCAACGACGCAAAAACATACCCCATATTATGACCAAAACGCCCGGGTGGGTAGTGTTGTCGTATCCATATCTCCATGAGCATTTTCACCACCCCGGGAGACGCGGCGATGGTGGAATGCAGGGAAGGAAGTTTAGCAAAACCTTGGCTCAAAAACGCTGCAGCTGCGTGCGTAATATGGAGCCTGGCCAACACTGGTCGCGATGCCGCGTCAAAGGTCAACCATCGCCGATGTCATCATACAAAAACTGTACCCATTTCCAGAGGGATGGCCAGCTTGATAAGATGTTCGATGCGAGGTTCGACAGAGAACTCTGATCCTCGAATCTGACGGCTAATATCCCTCGAACGATGCAATCAAGTCCCATACGAGCGGTGTCGACAAGATCTTTGTCGTTTCGTGTATTGCAATGCAAAGGCGGCGATTTCTCGAATTGACGAAAAAATAACGGAAGAATCCGTGGATGGAGAGCCCACCTGGGTTTTTCGTCGAGAAGGTGTAGAACAGATGGAAGATGAGCGGTAGGTTTCCTTATCACGTCATTTGCAAGGATCTACGCACCAAGATTACAATTCGTCACTGATCAGAGAGGCACATATGAGGAGGCCTCACCTGGATATGACGGGGTAGAGCTGGCGCTTCCGACGTGCTTTGACTCAAAGGAGTGCGAGAGGATGACATCAGGCTGCCACTAAGGCAAAGAAATGGAGCAGGCTGGGGATAAGGAATTTCGATTGATCAAAATTCGTGGGCCGTGCGGCGACGTGATCGCTGCTTCGACTCAGTCTCCATCTTCCATTCACACTCGACCACTATCATGTTTTCTTTAGAGATTCATGGTCTGCCGATTATAATAACGCGTGCTGTCGCTTGTGAGATGATGCAGCTCTTGGTGTAGAATTAATAAACTTCAATGTCCTGCTGCCAACGCTTCTTCTTCATCCACAATTTCTCCATCGGCCGAGTCTATCCATCCAAATAGATGGCCAGATAAGTCGGGCGGTGTGTATATCACGGCGCGCTGGAATATTCCATAGAGGATCATAAGGCATGGTCGGACGAGCGGTCGTATCTTGGTTTGGCTTGATTTCTGTGGGAGCGAAACGACGGTGGTTGATATCCTGCTGTCGAGATTCGATATCTTGGCGGGGTCATAGTTTCTCTTCAGAAGGACGCTGAGCGCAGGCGGAGAAGTTGTATAGTCAATAACCAGAACAAGTGGCTCTGGAGCGATGTTTGATAGAGATGCATCCCGAAGTTGTGTGATTCGCTCGTGATGGATCCTCATGGTCTCGTCCACAAAAAATGCATAGAACGCTCGGTCTCTAAGAGACACACGAAGCGCTCCTTCTGGAAATAGAGGAGTCACTAACTCAACACGAAGAGAGGGAACCAAGATACGCTTACGAGATCGAAGTCTGCAAGATGATTGACAGATTCCACGGTGGTTCCCACTCTTCCAATCTTCCTTCTGACATTTCTGCGAGCAGTAAACCGCCTCCTGGCACTTCCCGCATTGCAGAAAGCGTGTGGTATCTTCAATTTCATGACACTAAACGAGCCGTCAGAAATGTAACAGTAGATAAGAAAAGAAGTCGACCTGAGAAAAGGAGCATTTCAGCTTAGAATCCTTGCTCTTGTCAAAGTCGGCCGCGAAATTCGATAAAACATTGAAAAGACTCGAGAATCTCGACCATTCTTCGTAGAACAAGGTATTCTTAGGCATCTTCAATTGGAGAGAAAGTATCGACATTGACTGCATGATCTGCCCCAGAAGCTTCAGGACTGGCCGACGGACGAGGTTTTGTCCAAGGATCTTTGTAATAGCAATCAAGTGATCGCCACGTTGGTCTTCGGCACCGATAGATAACTGTGATGCATGTTTCAGCATGAAAGAAAGTAGCCTTAACTTGAGGACGTCAATCAGACAGGTATGGTCAGAGGCCAGGGTGAGTGCCGAGTTAATCAATCCGAAGCATGCCGACACGCCGAGGAAACGGAAACTTGGGGGATCTTCGTCCACTGGCTCAGGGTTGGAAAGGATAAATGCGAAGCCATAGAGAATATCAGCTAGGATGTCGTGTCCTAAAAGCAGCTGGAAAATGACGGGAATTCGCTTTGCGAGGTCGGTGTAGAGAAAGAGATATCCGGGGTAGATTTTCAGCAGCGCTTGTCCTCCATATACAAGGAAACGAAGAGGCTTCGTAAGTAATGCGGCAAATTCTCGTCGGCCAATCTCAAAGCCATCGGCTAGCTGGTGAACTTCTGCAGGATTTGACTCCAGGATTTTAGACAACGCCGTGAAACTCGCCGTTGTGTAGACCGCAGGAAAGGTTTCGTCTCTAGGGATGTAGCACGGGCGTATCCATAGCTCCATTACCATTTTCAGCACTCCGGGAGACGCGACGATGGTCGAGCAAAGGAGAGGAGATTCATTAACGCAGAAACAATGGCCACAGGCTATACCGTCACTTTGATGTATCAACTAGATGTAACGAGAGCAAAGCCTTCATACATTGTCAACTGTTGTTCACAGCGCGTACCAAGCACGGCCAAATATATCGGCAACCGCCGCATCCTCATCCAAATTGCGCACAGGGCGCGCCGCCGCGACGCCGCCGCCTGCTTCGCATCATTAGATTGTACCTGAATCTTGTTCTAGAATCTGTGTGTTCTAAAATTATCCCGCTTCGATGATCTCAGATGATCTTTGGATGATCTCTTCAAATATCCTTGCCTTGGCACGGGGGTTCTTGGAATAACACAAGAATAACATAGCAGAAACGTCAGGTTTCGCAC
>JABCKH010000478.1:0-14252 GCA_018851285.1 Lyophyllum semitale | reverse complement strand
AATAAGTACCATCGGGAAATTCTCGGCCCCCGGCGTTCAGGAATTGGACCATGCCGGTAATATACTACTACTACTACTACATGGATGCCGGAGGTCCGACCGGTTATCTCGCGCTGAGTCCTTTCGAACTTGGAAGCAACAGAAATGGATCTTGACCTAGGGAATGTCCATGTTCTTGTCACCGGTACTTTCAGACGGCTCTAGTCACACACATGCCGGCGCTAATATCGTTCTTAGGAGCAAGCGGGGGCATCGGGCTTGAAACTGTCGATGTTTTTCTGCGTAAAATCATTATGTTCCTTGCCAAGCCAGTTATTCGGTCTCACTTGGCTTTACAGAACAAGGAGCGAAGGTCACCGCTCACTGGAACTCAAACAACAAGACCTTGCAACCTCTGATCGCGCGGTACGGCTCGGATAAGGTGCAAGCTTTCCAGGCCGACCTGTCTCTTGAACGGGACGTATCGCGGTTATTTTTCCAGGCGTCTGATTCATTTGGACCTGTTCAAATCATCATTGTCAACCATGGTGTCTCCACTACTGCTTACCAGCCCGTGGTCCAGATGTCACTTGATCAATGGAGGTCAACAATGGACATCAACCTAACATCCTCTTTCCTCGTCTCCAGAGAATTTTTGAAGGGTTTACAAAGTGCTTCGGATGCTTTGAAAGCTTATGCATCAATCCTTTTCATTGGGAGCACCGCGGGGAAATTTGGTAAGAAAAATCGCGACTACCTATCATGGACAACTCCTAACCTTCATGCAGGTGAAGCGGGCAATGCTGATTATTCAGCTTCGAAGAGTGGTTCGTGCTTATTTCATGTTTAAGCCACAAGTTACGAACGAGGAGGGTCACAGCCATGATGTACGGTTTAACTATGACGCTCAAGAACGAAATTGTGAAGATTGCACCGAAGGGCAGGGTCAATTGTATAGCACCCGGATGGGTGAAGACGGTGCGTTCGTTTCCGACCTTTTATCTTGAGAAAAGATACATTTATATCACACAGCCCATGGCTGAAGAAGCCTTGAAAGATCCAGATGTATTATATCGCGCGCTGGCAACGTATGATCTCTTCATCGTAGAATCTGATGCATAGTCACTTCATTTAACTATAGGACTCCCTTGAAGAAAGTAGGGTTGACGAGTGATATCGCCAGTCAAGTTGTCGTCCTGTCGTCCCCGCGTATATCAGGTCATGTTTCGGGAGAAGTTATGGTGATCGCAGGTGGAATGGAAGGTGACTTTTCAACCAGCAACATCACACTACATTGTCTCCATTCTGATATCGTATAAGGTCGCCTCCTTAATCGCCCTCAAGACATATAACAATACTATGCTACAGAATGTACTCCTAAGCTGGAAGATTCCCGTGTACAAAGTCCCACGACCTTGCACCAATCTCGCCATGGCTATCGTTCCTTCTAGCTTTCGCCATCCTTATTGCATGTCCAGCAGGACATCAGCTTGCAACCCTCGTGGATTCTACTGAGCGAACTTCGGTCAAAACTCCTCTGGACCTTCCATGGTAACGTACGTTGGAACACTGAACGTAGAAACATTGGAGGCACGAGTGCCACTGAATGCCAACACATAACGAAGTGGATAAAAGGGGAATGACCTCATGAGGCGCTATAGCGAGTCGTGAGCAGGTCAACATTCGAGAACAGTTGGCGAGGCCTGTGTCACAAAAATTTGCCAATAGCCTCCCGAAAGATGCTCCTTGAAGCTCAACGATGCCATTTCTCGAATAATCGGTACATGTGGGTATGTGTAGTCCATATTCGACTTTACGTCTGTCCGTGCTTCACCAAGAACAAAACAAAAAGAAAGGCCCAAATCCCAATGAAGGGTATCTCGTAGGGGTAGTTTTAACCGCGGCTGGTCTCAAGGAATCTGACCGTGCAAGCGGGCATCCCTGCTGCTCGCGCCAATCGTCACCTTGATCGTTCCCTGGGGCTTACGCCAGCCCTGCGCAATGGTATCCCAGATCGACAAGTCGTACCGAGAGAGAGTGATCATGACCGTCTTCCGCTGGCCAGGGGATACCTCGACGTTGTTGAATCCCTTGAGGATAGATGGGGGCTCGCCGGCGGATGCGGGCATGTTCAGGTATAGTTGGGGTATCTGGGTTGGGAAGGGTATTGTCAGAGAAATGATGAGTTTTCGTCCATGATGATAGCTTACTTCGCCGCCATAGCGAGACCCTGTGTTTTTGACGTCGAAAGTAACTTGGTAGGCAGGTCTGTGTAGCCTTTAATCGCCAGTGTCAATGGATATCGCATTGGCAAGAGCATTCATTAGACTCACCATAATGCTGTCGAAGAGCCTTCTCCAATGGGGCTGGCCTTCCCAGCGGCCCAGGCCATCTCCAAGTTGGCTTGTGTGACATCAGGGCTGTTGAGCTTCGCGATGCGAAGGTTGCTGTAAGCGAATGTGGTGTAGCTGAGACCGAATCCGAATTCGAAACGAGGGGTGATATTTTTCTGCATCATGTCAGATCGCGCCGAGACAGGTATGGGTAACAGAGACTTACAGCGTCGAAGTGACGGTAGTCAATTTCAAGCCTATCGATGACTGTTAAGCCTCAAACCCAAAGAACGAGAATCATAGAGCTGCTCACCCTTCAGTGTAAGGGATAGTAAGGATATCCTGAGGTCCTCCACCAAGGACGAGTTGAGCAGAGTAATCCGACACTTGTTTCGCGATGGTATATGGAAGCCTGCCCGACGGGTTCCAAAGCCCGTAAAGAACATCTGCAATCGAGTTGCCGACCTCTTGTCCAGGAGCACCAGCCCATAGAACCTATAAGCGATTTCCATCAACACCACCAACGTCAAGGAGTGAGCACACAATAGACCTACTGCAGTGACGTTGGGATGGTCAATCCAGGGCTCGATGATCAGAGGTCCGACGCTGTGGACGACGACAATGGTGTTACTGTTCTGAGCGGCGACTGCTTTCACCAGGTTGTCGCCTCCATGCCACGCGGTCAAATTCTTGCTGCAAGGAATCCTTCAATACCGCGGATAGCATTTTACAACAACAGAGGCTTACCGGTCGCCCTCATTGCCATCAACCGTAATGTATTCTTCACCAGAGTCGGAGTTGATGAACACGATCGCAGCAGACTGGCGTTTGGCGATGTTGCCTGCACCGGCAAGGTTGAAGTCGTCCAAGAAGTACGAGACACTCGTACTGTCTTCGCGAGCGCGACGCTGGATAGCGTCCAGAGGCTAATCGGCACGTCCAAATAAGTCTCACGATAAGCTGTAATCTTAAAAATGCTAAGAATGCTCACCGTTACAATATAAGTCATCCAAGTCGTTCCAGAACCCCATCCCATAGCAAGAACACCATCATTTCCACCCTACGGAGTTAGACACCTATCAGTCCCCATGGCAAAGAAAGAGCTCCTCAAATAACACACCTGATCAGCGAACTGATTAGGTCCAATCTTCCCAGGTCCAGCGTCGCTACCAATCAGAACAATGCTCCTCGGCTTCTTGAGCGGCAGGGTATTATTGACGTTCTTGAGGAGAACGGTGCTGGCAGCACCAATCTCTCGTACAAGCTTGTAGTGGTCGGCCTGGACGTTGATGTGCTCATTGGTGGCTTCGAGTTCTGGGTGGAAGGCGTCGAAGTTGGTCGGGGGGTAAGACGGCGCGTCCTGCCTCAATAAGTACCAGCCAGCCATGATGCGGATGGCTGATAATGAGAACATATGAGTACGTAGTCCCGTGTGCATGGCTAGGTCACGTACCCATGTCGTCGATGCGGGACTCGGGGACCGTGCCGTTTAGTACGTAGGTGGCGAGAACGTCACCGAAGTAGGTTGTCCCGGAATTGAACGTGACGTCACCTAGAAGATGGTAAGAAATAATTGACGATAAGCCTGTCAATGGACTTACCAGGCATGGTCATCTGAAACGTGCGAACGGTTAATTCATTGGACCTCAAGCGAAACGCTGCTGCTGGTACTTACGTCAAGACCTGTTAGAACAGAAAGAGTCGAGTGGGTACTGTAATCATGAATCAATCCCCAAAGTTCACTCGGCTGGGCACGAATCACTTACGCCTGCCAGTCAGACATGATGTCTAGAAGAATAGCGGCGATGAATATGTTGAACATTATTGTGTGTGGATATACACTTACATCCCTGGAATCCATACTCGCGCTTGACAATATCGTTCATAACCTTGTCGTTCTGGCAAGCATAGGTGCCATTGATTAAGTCTATGATTAGAGGAAATGAGCATGCGATATCAAGATTACCGCCAAAAACGTACTATAACTGCACATCACGCTCGCCACACCAGCCATGATACTTCTCAAGAAGGGGTGAGTGTATATCTCATGCTGTGTCCGGTCATCGACATCCGACGTGGATTGGGTCCGCTTGTGCTCTTGCTCGCTAATTGAACGTGCCAGATCAGCTGGTGTCCAAGGCAAAGCATTCCTGTACGTACTTGTTGACAAGATGCTTCGCACAGGCTTGTACACCGGCTGATTGCATGCCCAAGATAGTCTCGTAGGCAGCTTCTCCCGTCAAGAAAGGATCAGCACCGAATCCTTCCCAGTTACGGCCCCCCTGAGCGACACGTCCCATGTTCATCATGGGACCAAGAGCAACGTTGACACCCTTGCCAACATGTTCCTGGCCCATGAACAAACCGCGGAGACGAATAAGGCGGCGGTTGAAGCTGGATGGGAGAAAAGTAATCTCGCGTTGAGATTACGTTTCCACAGGGTCAAGTTGACACTCACGTAGCGGCGGTATTAACACCAGTAGGGAAGGAGGTGACGTAGTCAGCAAAACGAATGCCCAAGGGTGCATCCTGTCATGATACTCATCAGTCAAGGGTTTGTGATCGGGATTGGGTTGACTGACCTCGAGACACAAGCCAGGCCAGCCACGTCCTGCAGCGGGCTCAATGGAAGGGATGTTGCCCTGGTTCAAAATTAGAATGACCGGTCGACACTAGGAATTGGTAACTTACGACGCAACGCCCATTTGTCCAGCCTACGCCAGTCGCCACGCTAATTTTTTCATTGAGAGTAAAGTTTGCGATCTGAAGGAATGGTCAGAAACACGCCAAGGTGGTATAATTAGATAGATAGAAGTCGGATATGCTTAGCAGGCGCAGCACTGCTCCACAATTTCACGTGGTGGATTGCACCCATGTCTATTGCCACCCCCTAATTTGCGGGGTACGGGGAAGACCTCACCAAAATGTAAGACACCAACCTTTGCTTTCGCCTTGGCATATGCAACGGCCCAAGCTGGGTTGAAGTCAGGGATCAAAGGAGAGTTGATCTGGAACGCGCTTTTAGCTTTATGTACAAGTAGATAAAACGCGACGAACCGGAGGTGGGGCATTTGGATCTGTAGCTGGGTATACACCGGGAACGGGAGCCTGTGAAGGAGTGGGGAATGGAGAGAACGTGTTTGATCCCGACAATGTCGAGGACGCAATGGATGTGGTGGATGCCGAAGTCGACGCTGAAGCTGACACTGATACCGAGCTACTGGAGACGGCAGAGCTGGGTACAGAACTGGGTACGGAGCTGGGTACGGAGATAGAGAGCGAAGAAGTTGTTGAAGCAGCACTGCTCGACACTGTCGGCGTCGAGCTCGGCACTACGACGGTCGGAGCAGCAGAGGGAGCGCTGGAAGATTGAGTTGCTGCTTGAACGAAGGGGAGGAGGAGGACAAGCCCCAGCTTGAACCGGCAGGAGACCATGGTGGTTGACGTTGGGGATGAAACGATGCAAGTTTACATTTTGACATATTATATACATGAAGCTAGCGAAGAAGGAGGACGAGAACCACAAGGTTAATTACATAACAATCTGATTGCCGCAAGTCCGCATCTGCCCATTTCGATGCCGAGACAAGTTCGGCCCATCGGGTCCTGACCCGAGCCAACCGCACCCACAGCGCCACAGTTAGTTACTGTTTCGTGGGCTTCAACGTCCTGCAATCTAAAGATCATCGTAGCTCAAATTATTATGCTATACTCTACGTTGTCTCCCAAAGGTAGACGTAAATACTTTGGTTGATCCTACACAGGCTTCGGATCTTGTTCGGACTATCACCTTCCAGAATGATACAGAGCAAATAATTTACATTGCCATCCAATGTAGTTGTGGCGTGACTTTTGCATGAAAATGAAAATGTAATTACAGCAAGCGCCGCTGCGGGTGAATCTATCTATCTATCTTACAAGGAATCGACGACCCACAAAATTTTTATTTTCATGCTTTGCAAATTTTTTGAGTTTCACTTTTTCGCAGAGAGTTGTTTTTAAATACGACTGTGGTCGTTACGACCATGCGATACAATCTCCGCCGGGCGGAAAGGCGCCCGCCTTACATGCCTCTGCTAACACACCCGTCACACATCAGTTACGGACCCTGGACATTGGATGGTAATGGATTTGCTCTCCAGCTTCAAGCAGTTGAAACACCTTCGAAACGCAGTTAGAATGGCTCAAGTAGCCACATGACGACGTCCCACAAGGTGTCGGGCGCGACGCCTGAACGACAGTTGAATAGATTACTATCTTGCCAACAACGACGACCAACTACTGTATATGCAAGGCTGCCTTTGTGCATATGGCTCCCGATGCTTGGTAAATGTACCATGTTGATAGATGGTTGAAGCTTTTTGTAATAATCGCCTGAGCGTTTACGCCGAAGTCGTTTTATTTAGACTTGTCGATCGCATTGCCGCAGTCCTGGGAACACCTCAGGAACACCCGTAGTAATAGGGTCTATTCTTGGCATCAAAAATGGGGAAGAAGATTTCTCCGCAATTTCTCCGAGCTATAGGAGGCTGTAGCTTGTAGGCGGCTATGTATTACAGCCAACTTACATCTTATGTCGATCACTTCTCGCGTTCACTCAGGTCTGAGGAGTACCGCGACGGGCCGTGTCTACGTTATTCCATTGCATGCCGTCTGGCTATCGCGAAGTACGGCAAGGGTACTATGTATAGCATGAGGCTGCGTCAACTTCGGCTGAGACCTCAAGAGGCCTCAGGTAAGTACCAAGCCATGCCACATGGCCTCCAGTGCTCTTAAAGCGCTCCTCGCATCGGATGCTGTTCAGTTCTAATTTAATCTTGCCCTGCATCCGAGGTTTTTCCATGCGCTATAGCACCCAGTGCGAGTCCTGGCGCGCTCATCACATTGGCTATCTATTTCGTTCAGGCTCAGAAACTAGTTTACGACAGCTCAGAGCTTGGCATGGAGGGCTTGGTCATTTCTTGTCTCCTTTGGACAGTTTCTTCCTTCAGAACGACATACAGCACCCGTTGATCAAGGAATAGTCCGAACGCAACGGAGAAGAACCTGTACAGTTATCCGACAGGAACACTATTTCTTTATACCCGTACACCTAGGACCAAATTATGTCGGTTGAGATCACCCTCATCCTACATACACTTCGGGAAACTGGCTTGGGCAACTAAAGAAATGGAGGAGTCCGTGGACTCGTACCCATTTGTGCCTCTTAGTAAGTCGAGAGCACAAAGAGCCATGTTACGGGTCGAGCAGAGGAATCGGTCGGTTGAAAGAGGCGGTATCTGGCCACATAACATAAAGCTGCAGTTCAAAAGCTGTGAACAGATATAAGTATGTCAGTCGCTGGCCACTATCGATGGTGATAAACCTGTTCTTGGGCATCTTTCTGTCTAGATGTACACAGTAGTAAAGCCCTCTTGTGATATCTACGATCACGGAGCTACGAGAACATCAATCGACAAGCAGGCATTTTTATGGACTCACACCTTTCTCAGCAATCATGTAAGCAGACTCGGATGCTACATATATACGTACAATGAGTAGTCGGCAAAAAGAGAGGGAGCCCACCACAACGAACTCTGGGCGTGCGCAGCGATATGGAGCGACTCGGAGACGACAGATATATTGACGACCCGGATGTTCTTCGTGCCATGGACCTAGCAGTCTCCGGTGTCAGGGCTTCTGAGGAAATAGAAGTTATTGCATGCACCTTGTGATACGGATCTACAACGCCCTGCTAGTCCTCTAGCAACATCGAACATGTTCCGACAGCATCCGGCCAATCAGCGCCCCCAGTATGTCGCTGACACAGTCCAAACATTGACAGAAGTTCTTACGCCAAATAATACGTGTTCTTGACGAAGACTGTCGCACGAACAGTATATAAGGGATAAAATGAGAAGTTAAAATAAACCGCTGACCTCGTATTTCCTCGACAGTCGCATAGACAGGGATGGGCACTACATATGCCCCGACGATCCCAGACTTGAGCAGCCAATTTGCCGTATATACTTGACGATTTGTACCGGGAGCTCTGACTTATCTGAACAACTATGTGCGAGAAAGGAGGCAATCATAAGCGTACATGCGCATCAGCATCCTTCGCGAACTCGTGGAGATCGATTTCTGGGTTGTCTTGTGGGTCATTGCTTTTGACGTGCTGTGCGATACGTCAGAGATGTGAGATCGGCAGCGAGTGGAAGAAACGAACAATGGTGCCGCATAAAAGCGGGTGGCTGAGTAGGTCAAGCGACGCATCATCATGTAGAAAGCCAACCTATATTGACTTGGAATTGATATCTTCGGTCGCCAGCATCCAGCACTGCTAAAAAAGGGTCTTCGGAAAGCCGCGCTGCCAATGCGAGAAGAAAGTGAACTACGCTCACCCTCGCCGGCAATAATAAAGTCAAAGGTTTCGTTCGACAAATCACCACGAATACACTGGATCATCACTATTCGTGGTGATCATTCTGGTTTCTCAAGTGTCTGAGAGAGGTAGAGGTATGGAGAACGATAACTCTGGTTTTGAGCCTTTTAAGCTTTTCGAATCGAAGTGTAACGCCGTCGCCGTGGTTCCAAAATGTATACGCCAACACCAGCGCCATCGTAGGCCGTGGCCTATGTAGCAGAAGCATGGCATCTCGTACCAGAGTTTCCCAGGTATCCGAGGGATGCAAGAGGGATGTTTGATGACCGCAGACGGTCAAGATCATGATGTAGAGACCTCTTGTCACGTGGAGTTACCGATCGTGTATGTGACTCTGAGTCTGATGATATCACACATCACGTCATTTGCTCCTTAACTGAGTATAAACTGGTCCCTTGTTTCCCCTACTGTACTTACGACCCTCACGCCTATCGAAGGACCTTACTCGTTGTACAGCTATACAGAACTCTGAGCACAACAATGGTCAGCGGTTTGGGTCTTCTATAGAAAACCGTGCGAGAGTCCCTAACTTAGTACTTTATAAGGGTTCCATATTCTCTGCCATTGGCGGCGGAATTAATGCAGTTATTTCTTCCATTGCCGGTGTTATCATGGCAATTGTTGGCGCAATTACAACAGTAAGTGCCACTTTCTAAATGTGTTGGACATAAACCTATATCTACTCATCTTTCAGGTAATTGTCACAATATTCGACGTCATTGTCGATATCCTCTGCTGTAGATGCTTCGGCTCACGCAGAGCAGGTCGCCGATATGGTCGCGGAGGTCGCGGCGCCGTGACAGGCGCGACGTACTAAGCTTTCAAGCCTTTCACGACCAACATGACACTATCTTTATTAACATACCGACATAATTTTCAATACACGTACATCCATGCATGTATTCGACTTTCCTAATTTATTTTAACCTACACGACAGCCTCACCATCCACTCGACTCAGAGCTGAAAGACGTTGGTTAACGCATGATGGCATGTGCAACGAAGTCCCCCGTTCCTAACGTAAAGCACTCAAATTAAAGCACGCGCCGAATTCCCACCAAAAAAACACATCTACAACGACGGTATCTTTCCAGGCCAAAACGAAACGCCATCTTTGTTCTCTTTATACCACGGCTCGTCATGTGCGAGCAACACCCTTACTCTCGGCACCTCCATCAACTTTCTGATGCGCGCGAGATGCTCTTCTGCCGCCTTCTTGTCCACATGCGCACATCCATGGGCTGTGGCTATCTCGTTTTCGCCAGTCACTAAGGACCAGTGATGGGCGCTGTCTCCAGCCAAGAGCACCCAGCCCCCGTCCGCCGACGTACGGGCAAGGATATTGAGGTGTCCGGGGTGGTGTCCTGCAGCGTCGACGAGGTAAAGGCTTCCGTCGCCGTAGAAGTCGAACGCACGGTGGAACGGACCGACGGGCGCCCAAGCGTCTGCGGACAGATATGTCGTGCGGGCTGAAGGAAGGAGATCGGATGCGTAACTCGCGGAGGGGTTGACTGGGTAGCCAGGGTTGAATAGCGATGCGGCAGCAGCGCCGACAAGGAATGTGCTTGTCGGGAACAATTTAGTGTCGCCGATGTGGTCGAAATGGCAGTGCGATAGACAGACGGTAGTGACTTCTGCGGGAGAAATCCCGCCTTTGGCGAGCGATTCGGCAACATCCTGGCGGACACCGAGAGCCATATTGTTCTCGTCATCGAGAGCGATGGCGTTGGGGGGTAGGTTGTGCCAATCCTTGCGTATGCCAAGGTCGAAGACGAATTTTTCGGACCTTTTAGTGTGTTGGATGAGGAAGGATAGAGAGGGGGCAAATAGTACGATGTCGGGAGGCGCGTCTATTATCTCGTTCAAGGGAAGGCCGATTATGCCTGCCTCAAGAGCAGAGACGTTGCAATATGCTTGATCGTTGCCTGGGGGTGGTAGTGCCATGATTCTTCAACTTCTTCAACTTCTTTAAACTAGCACCATTGACTCTGTTGGAATATCGAGCTCACCGCAACGTCGGTAACCCCGAGTTTCTACATTCTTGTGGCCCATGATATCCGCCGCAGCCCATCTACCAATCCGAATCTGTATTCCTTCGTTCACCTACCATTTCCTTTTGTTTCGGCCCTTTCCATTTCCATTCCTTATTGTACTCTGCATGTATTTAATCATTCGTATGTAATGCAAACACCTCGCGCGATTGCGAGGGTCAACTGCTATCCCGAGTGAGCGCTGCAGACCCGCTCATTTTAACAGACTCGGTCAGTGTCCACGATCGACCGGAAACAATGTGATTGGCTCACGATACTGGTGGGGGAGGTGAAGTTGATGCCGAACCCCAAACTCGATGAGTCCTTCCTATAAATGCAGGAGTGTCATTGTCAGGAACGCACAATTTAGGAAACATGACTCACGAGATGAAATGGGCAGGAGATCTTTATCGAACGCAACGCGGTATCACGGACCCCGGCGCGTGGCAAAGTCACGAAAGGGTTTCTACTGAGTACTCCGAGTAACTCTACCGCACAGCTTGAACTTGACTGGATCATATCTACTCCATAACTCATTTTAGAGAGCTGGACTGCTAAGAACGGGCGAGACATCTCCAATCTCGTGGGATAAGCCCCAAAAGTGCCAATTCACAACATTCGATGAACAAGTTATCCTGGGCAATGGACCGGGGAATGAATACATTGACCAACGACGACGCGACGAGCAGTAAAATAGGTTGCGCTCTGTTCAATGGGGGGAATCCGCGCCTTCTTGGGCTGGGGACGCCGGCAAATGCTATGAAGTAGCTGGCGGGGCGGAAGGCGGCTATGTGCTGTCAAAGGGGAGTAGTATGCAAGATTAGATCGTCCACAAGCGCTTCGAATGAATTTCCATAGAGCCTTTGCGCTCCACCAGACACAATTTTCCCAAACCAACGACAAAAGCAGGTTTCCCCTCAAAAAAACCGATAAAATTTACAAGCGTACACAGGGGTTCATTGCTTTCGTTCAAGCTCGTTCGAGCCCTGCATTCTGTCACTGCTAGACTTCTTAAGCTGGGAACGAGCTTCAGCGACAAGCAACACACGGGTGCTGATTGCGCGAACGCGCGACTCACATCAATATGCTGCTTAACCTCAGTAGTTGTATGCACTTGGATCCGTGGGCGTGTCGAGAGTTCAACATCATGCCGCTAAGGAAGGAAGATTGACTCGCGTGGACAATAGAAGACTCAAACACCCACCCCGCGATTCACTGAGTCTCTGCTATGATCTATGTCATTGCCAAGGCCGCTATTGGTGCGTATGGCGCGCCGCGCATTGAGCGTCCACATCATAGAGAAAGCGTACAGTTTCGGGAGGGCCTGATTGAAGGCGACCGAGATCATGCTTTTTTCCCCAGAATACGCCTGAGTGAAAATCAAGTTGAACATGGCACTGGGAACATGATGAGCGCACTGAGAGGAAAACTGGATGACAGGAGACGACGAACTTACCACAGCGCGACTGGAGCTGCTGTCTGGAAGGTCAAGCGTACCATCGCGCGAAGGATGCCAGAAGTGCTATAGCGCACTTATATTCAGGCGGAGAGCGACAGAGGGAAGAGAACAAGCTGACCGAGGCAAGACATCCTTGCTTGACTTGAGTAGATGGTAGGCGGTGAACAACGTTATCATGAGGTCGCCGGCTATATTCATGGCGAGGTGTGTAAGTCAGAAAGTCAATAGAAAGAAGCCAACGATACCGAAGACAGACGCAAGATGTGCGGCGACTTTCCGGGAATCAGGACCACGAATCCACCCGCAAAAGGTACAAGTTAGACGTACACCACACCTCGACGTGTTTACCAACAACAGAAGCGCTGCCCTGTGATATGTAGTACATCTAATCATCGCAGATGAGCTCATATCAAGGAAGGAGGAGTTGAGACTAACTGACCGCAAAACACACCGCAATGTATGCGAACAAAAGGACTATCCCGACTGGCAGAACGTACCAAATATTATTTTTCGAGATGACCCAGAGACGGTAGCAGAAAAACATTTGAACATATATACCGATGGTAGCAACCTGTGTATATTGATCAGCCAAAGTAATGGGCTGTAACAGGTATCTTACCATTACGGGATTTCCAATGAGCCACCAAGCCGTATAACTCAAGCGAAGGGCTCCCTCCAGATCTTTCATGTTAAGTACGAATGTGTGCCACACGATTGCGCTTAAAAGGGAAATGAGTAGTGATTTATACCAGACAACAGAACTAACACTGATTGGATCGCTTTGAGCGTCGTCATCAAAGCGAGTCCAGCCACAACCAGGCGACTGACGACCCGGTCGTTGTGGTGCCAAGTAAAATAATTAATGAACTGCTCAGAGCAATCAATGAATGGTAAGCCAGACCGCGAAACGGACAGACTCGCCTGAGAGCATAATACACCCTGAAAAAATATATCAACAAAAGAACCAACGAGCTGCGGTAACTAGTCAATACCATACATGCCATCAGAATAGACTTGGGCGTACCCAGGGTCCGAGAAGAAGGATGGAACGCTGGCGCTCCTCGTAAGTCATCGCAGAAGTCATCAAACGTCGGAATATGGAAAGCGCGCTACCCAGGTTATGTGGTATATGATGGCGCCGTCGAGTGACATAGTCCCGGGCCTAAGAACTATATAAACGAAAAGTGAGGGTTGGAGTACTCAGGGTCAAAACACCAGTCAGGAAAAGTTAGGGACTTGCCGGCTGAATATATCACTCAATCCAATCGCTGATCGCCCCCACATGTACTACTGGTACTTCTGCGTCATTTCAATTAGAAAGATGAGAGACACGTGCCTACAGACGCATGGTTTGCGTTCGTCGAGCCCGCTTTTGCCCGCCTGCTATTTTATCGATGTATTCACCATTCAGTGACAGGCCAGCCGATTGCGAGCCTCGAAGACAGGATGTGGCGGATTGAAAGCGGAGAAACTGGCTTCGGAGAGCTTCGGAGCCTCTTGCTGGATTAATCACAGTTTGTTTATAAATTTTGATCTTCGACGTTGATACATATGCAGTGTAACACACGTTCGACATCTCTCTTTTACAAACCGGCAGGCGCTCAAACCCACCGGCTTGCCCATCTGATAGCTGACAACGCGGGAAAAGTTGCAGTTGAGTCGCAGGATGAATGAAATGTGATACGTACTCTGAATCTTGGATGGTCACATACCGATACGTACGAAGCTTAAGATTAAAGATACTGATGACTCGAAACTTGTGAGGAACCTGGCGCGTGAATTGAACGATCGGCAGGAGCGAAAGAGGGTATGTACCCCAAGATATCAATGCCTTGAGCTATTTGACTGAGGTGTCAAATGAGTGGGATATATTGGCGTGGATCGTTCGATGTAGTCTCCATACTCAAAGCGGGCTTAAGGAATTTAGTGCAGGGATAGGAATAAGGAAACGTTAGTCTGCGTTCACGTGTGGGGTCGAAACCGCGGTGAAGAAATTCGGTATCAATAGCATCACGTGTGAAAAAAAGC